>JASANE010022580.1:0-13017 GCA_030248225.1 Trileptium ribeirensis | reverse complement strand
CCGGCGCACCTCCACGGTGTCATGGTTGGCTCCTGGGTTTCTCTGGGTCGTCAGCTACGTACGTAAGCATATTTATTTCAGCTTAGTGAGAGAGGAGGTTCATGGGGCGCTGATTCCTGCGGGGTGGGCCAATTCAGCAGGGATAAACTCTAAAAAATTTTCATGAAATCATAATTTTCCATAATTCTGCTGAAATTTCGCCCAATTTTCTTGTATTATTGCTAAATTTTTTCCCGCTGTTGCTAAAATTTTGCCCATTTGGGTAATTTTCTACCAGGTTTTGCCAAATTTACCCTTTGGCCGGGTTGTAGAGCTGGGCGGGAGAGAGGGATTAGTGATGTCGGATATACGTGGGGTACTGAGCTTTCAGGGGGCAATACTGGTCTTTCAAGGCTTGGGTGAGACAAGATGAGGCAAATAATCAGTGGGGCCAGTAGAAATTTCAAGGATAGGACACGAACTTGGTTTTATGAACAGCAAAGGGAATACGACAGGCATCTCCATGGCAGCAGAACAGCGGCTAAAGCTGAAGGAGAGACCGGGACTGAGCCGACTTGCTCCAGTAGCTGCGCGTCTGCCGGCGATAGATAAAAGCTTACGAACATTGTTCAAAATTCATTCCGGGTTTGATTAGTCATGAAATATAAGTTTGACATACATACTAAAATTTTGCAACAAACGTAGGTGCGATGGGGGGCGGGAAGGGAGTAGAATATAATGTCAAAATTCTTTAAAGTTTCAGGATTTTGTCCAATTTTGCTCAATTTTCCCCTGTTTTGTTAAAATGTACCATGCTTTATGCCGATTTCTGCCCAATTTCTCATTTTTTCCATTTTTTTTGGTAAATTTTAAGGTGGATGAGGGGGTGGTAGCGGTGCCTTAGGCGCCATTGCCCTTCGCATGGGGATGGCGCCTTCGGCACCAAGGGATTGGCTTCTTGTCACAGGGGGTTCGGCGCTTCGCATCGCGGACAGTTGTTCAACGCCTCACGGCGGTAATCCCGCTATTCTTGTAAGCATGTATGTTCTTATTTATACTAATCTGTATACCTGTTAATAATCTCAGATAAATCTTGAAAAATTTCGTAAGTTTGCTGCCTTGAATGCATGTATTAAATATGATTATAACAGCAATAAATTCTTAAATATATGGTACAACTATCAAACCTGAAAATTGGTAAGTCTATCAAATTTTATAGAACCTATTTGTGTTGTGTGGGCCCGATGAATGCCCTGAAAATTTATGGAAATTTTTACACCCTTCCGTTTACAAATAAGATGATCTATAACCATTTTCCATTGATTAGGAGTGGTAAATCCGTAATTGTTGTTTTCTAGAACCGATCGCATCGAAATGTTCACACATTGAATATACATAAAGATCGTGCACAACACCAATATTGTCTTTTGAAACACGTTTTTGGTGCGCGGTTTACACTTCAATTTACTCTCACGTCGCACGTCTGTCACCGCTTTTCTAGGCGATTCGACAACATCTGACACCAAAAAATGCATGTTTGTGATTTTGCTATATAGATCTAATAAATTACTTAGCTATTATCTGTTTTATACACAAATCATCAATGCGGCATGCATCAAATCTATTTCGCATATGCACTTACACTTGACACCTCATCTTGCTCATCACATTCGAGCGTTGAACGTGAAGCATAGATATGGACCCTGTCCTGCTTATCATGTCATATCTCAAGCAGGTGTACAAAAGGTGCAACTGTTTTGTTCGTGTCGTTTTTTATAAGTGTCTCCTCAGCATATGTAAAATAGCAGTTGGAATATATTCATGGCGGTCAGTTGCCGTAACAACATGTAAACTGACGATACTCGCAAATATTTGTTTCTTTTTGTCAGTTAATATCGAAATTGAGGCAGGTTATATTAAAGGTACAAGCCGATCCTGAATATCCAGTATGAAAATCATGCAATCACTGATATATGGAGACTGTGCTGCACTTAAAGTTAAAGACATTAAAGAATGTTAACAATTTAACTGACATTAACGAGTATCTAAACATATGACTTAGAGGACTAGCGGCCAAGGTAACCCTGAGGGACTTCCCAAATTCCGGGAATTTCATGAAGTCAAAATTCCCAGCTTCCGGGAACTTGAAAACATTTAGGCAATGTCAGAATTTAGTGAAACGAAATTAGGGAATTTTAGGGTCTGGTAATATTGGAAACGTTGGAATTTAAGAAATCTGGGAATTTGGGAACCTGAGAGCTTTAGAATTTGGGAATATTGGAAATGATCGAATTTCTGGAACCTGGGAATTATGGAATCTGGGAATTTTGAAATTGGTATCTAGGGAATTCGGGAATTTATGGAATTTGAGAAGTTAATGAATCTTGAAATTAGTGTAGTTTAGCCTTTACGTAGTGCCGGAAATTGACAACCTTGGAGTATTTGAACTTGGAAGCTTATATATTTGTGTAATTTAGGAGTCTAGGAGTTTCGGAGATATGAAAAAGTAAGTAATTTGGGAATCAGGAAGTTTTGGAAATGTCCGAATTTCAGGAACCTGGGAATTTGATCAATTAGGAAACTAATCATTTTGAAAATGTCGGGATTTATGGAATCTGGAATATTGACATTATGAAACATGACAATTTTGGTACAAGCGAAATTATTGAACCGGGGAATTGTAGAACTTGGACCCTGAAAATAGTGAGCCGAAAATTTTAGGGATTTGAGTAAACTGAAAAATGTGCGAATCTGTGAAAATGCGAACATGTACAATCAGGGACTTGTAAATGTGGTATTTGTGCAAATTGGGAAGTGGGTTATGAAGTCAGTAATTAACCCAAAACATAAGTTCTGGAAGAGCTGGCCTGTCGGGTAGGCCGGCATTTCGGGCACCCACGATGCCCGGTGTTCAGGCCGGCCGGACAGACTGGTGTAGCAGAGTTTCCAGGGTGGCAGGTTTTTCTACCAGATAACTGCGGTCGCTATTGGCCTTGCTCTACAATGTAAGCCATATTTGGCAGCTAGTTGGCAAAGGTCAGGTGCTTAGTATTTGCTAAACTGTAATATAAATTGCAGCGTAAAGAGTATTGCAGGTTTACATGTAAGCTATGTAGCAAATATCACAATTAGATACATCAGAAAGTACCACAGAAAAATTCTGCAAAGTTAATTTTGGAGAGGACCGCAGTACTGTTGTACACCACCCGGAAAAGTCACCGGCCGGCCGACGAGCCGGTCAACGAAACTTCCGGCCGCTGCCCACCACAATTAATGTCATCTAATATAAATTACATATGTATATTTTTTAAACTATATGTGTCAATGTTTAGTGATAAACCTCTAATCCGGTTGTTGCCCTAAATACAGCACAGTTTTGGGTTAGGAGTAGGATTCGGTGCTTTAGCTGTGTTTCAAATCGTGTTTGCGTATAAAAGGGCGTACATCGCTTTTGCGATCGTGAACTGACTTGGTTAAATAAACAACTTCGGTGTGCTCACCTAAAGAGATAGCATTATTGGATTACCCACACGTTACTAACGTAAAGCACAAACCCGCTATCCACTAGCAAACCCACAGCGATTAATTTACTGTACAAATAAGAAACTATTAACATGTTTTGAGAATCAATCACGTTCAAAAATTTACGAGATGAGACGTGCTGAGACAGATGGTTTATCAACCTCACATAACTTTTATATGTCTCTGATACTCATTAATTTTAAGGTGAAGTCAGAACAATCAATGATGCAATATGCAATAAATGACAAGCATTTGCAAAATCATCTATATACGTATGCCACCATATAACACAAGTATATGGTAGAGGTGAGAACGAGCCATATTTTTCAGGCTCGGCTCAACTCAAATTTAATCCGGCTGGGGTCGATTCGACTTAATTGTGGGTCGGCGGGTCTCTTTCGCTGAGTCAAAAATTGTCTTGTCTAAACTGTGTCTTGTCTAGGTATTAATAGGTATCTAGACTATCGTCTCGGGTAAGTTTATAGGAATTTTTTCCTTATAAAACATACTTACTAACTCACGAAATATTAATATGGTATACTGTCATGTTCTGGTTATCGTGATTAAGCGAGATTTTGTGACATTTGGAGAAATTAATTGCATTGCAGTTGTATATATACCTAGTCAATTACTGCTAACATTAAGCCTACAAATAAATCACGACAATTCAAAATCCAGAAAGTATCTGACTTCCCTAGAACGTCGTTTATCGTTACAAATAAAATATTATCCTTATTTATTTATTGGAAGGTGTCACAAACCGCAGCTGGTACAAGTTAGCACGTAATTTTTATCGATACTGCCTTTAAGCAACGTCTACTGGTGCACTATTAGGGAACGGCAGTTGACACCGGACAACCTCGTAGCTTATTTTGGTTTATATTTTATTGCGCTTCAAAATACATCCGTTGATATTTCATGCAGAAGCTAATTTTCTGGTCTGTTCACTGGTACTTTCAGGCAACGCAGCTTGTTTATTCATTAAACACGTTTCGTTACATAGCTCAATCATAAATCCCAAAATTCAATTTAACTACAATGTCCGTATACAATATCCTAAACAAATATTATCGCTGGATTTTTCGCGAAATGTTCCTTGCTTAAAGTCAGTATCAAGAAGAATCACCTCACCCACAAACATGTTGCGATTGCAATCTGCAAAATATGGTCTCCGCACAGCTAGCGAACAACAACACGACTGTCATCGTACAGTACACGGCAAATTTAGTAGTATATGCAATGCTTTGAAACGCGAAAAGCTAACAACTATTGTAGTTAAGGGGTTAAACATGCGGCGTACCGATTCTTGATTAAATATGTGGTATACTAAATTGTGATTAACTATTTACGGATGAAAATTTTGCATTTCAAGCGCTGATGAAGAATTACAGGTCACAACAAGGTGTCGCTGGGTTGAGTAACGTTAGATAGCTAGGTTCCGGAACGCTCAGTTAAAGTCACGTGCAGCATCGATTGATATATTTCAGAGTGATTGGTGGCATAGTTAAGGCTCCTAGCAAAGCGAGCGAAAGAACAACACTTCGTGCAATCATGTTCATACTATAACATTTTTGCTTTTCTCATTGCATTTTTGCGACGCTCAAAGCTATTTTAAATATGAGTCTCAAGCAATAGCCTCTCTCTATATAACACTTCGTCTGCTTAGTCTTAACAGTTAGTTAAGCCTTAACCTTTCAGTAATACTCAGGCTTAAATTTGTCTTGATGAGATGGTATTGGCGGCGGATAGTGGGAACCGTTTTCCCGGATATGAAATCTTAGGGCGCTAAAAGACTATGAGCAAAAATTTTAAAACCACTTTCTCACAAGCGAAGGCAAAACTGACTGAGCATGGTTTCAATTATAACTGTCATTTTGTTTAATCACCCGTAACAGGCTTTGTATTTTTGAATATACCACTCTAAAAATTTTTAACACCTAGGCCTAATACGTTATAACACTGGTCTCATTGAAGTTAAGTCAGACCACGTATTATGCAGGTCGCAAAATATATAATAGCTTATCTGAGGCACAGAGAACAAAGCATAACCAAACAAGTGACCACAAGCTAACTTCTTTCGGTAAATTGGGCTCGCCGATTATCGCCCTGAAACCACCTTAAGCTCTCGTGACCAAGCATCGTATCCAACGTACCCAAAAACCTAAATACTCCGTTAAAAATGCCCTAAAAGCAACATATATCAAAACTGAGGATAGACTATACTATGGATCGGGTTCGCAAGCTACTTGTCGAAAACGGCGATAGTTCTCTCGAGCAATAGCGCAATTGGATGCTTGCATATCGTTGTGAAAGTGCTAGCTACTGGTAACATTATGTTTTCTTGCGTAGCTAGGTCTATCTTTTTTATAGGTAATTTTAGATAGTAGTTAGTTAATGTTACTTGAACTTAGTAGTTCTTCGGTTTTTGGTTCGTACTAAGTTTGAATATAACTTTCTTGTGGATGAAAATACTTTGCTGAGCCGATGTAGTTTATTTCGTTAGTATCAACTTGTTTATTCGTTTCAGTAAAACTTATAGCATAATTGTAAATTATTGTGTCCAACGGATTCCGCTATCTTGATTGAATTTCGACAAGAAAATCTATCATCGGCCAGATCTAAACAAGCGTGTATCATTATATTTTTAACCCCAATCGTATTCAGTCCTATTTGTCAAATTTATTAACACGTTCCAAAAAATTATTCTATAATACTGGAAAAGCCTGAAATATACGTAAGGAACTCTAGTTAACTAAGAACCACCGTATGCAACGTTCACAAAAATATTTAGATAGACCATCTTGGTGCATTGGACGCAATGCATAAACAACAAACGAAGCCAAATTTTGTTCTGAAAATTTAATTCATCGTCCTTAAACAAATTGAACACGTATGAAAAGTGAAATATTCGTACTGGGCTATAGATAACCAAAACCATCGTATTCAGCGTGTCGAAAAACCAACTCTATAGACCACACTTGATGCCCTGCACACAATAAAGAACCAAAGAAATGAAAACAGACTACATTTTGAAAATCGAGTTCGTCAACTTCAAAACCCATGAAACCTCATAAAAAGGTATAGTATAGTCAAGTTGGATTCTAGATAAAGAAAACCATCGTATTTAGCGTAATCTAGGATAATCCAAAATATACCCGTTGTAAGGCAAAACACGCAACTACATGCCGAAATGTGAAAAAATTTGTATTTCTGGAACAGTTGACAAATTTTATTCGAGCCAGCAGCGCCAAGGGAGTGGTCCCTCGAAAAGTGTTCTTCAGCAATGTTATAGATTTTGTGGTGATGTCCTGTTTTCGATCGAAGTCTTTGTCGCGAGATATGGGCTGAGACGAAACACTGTCACCCGCATGGCCAAATTTGGCAAAACAACCCTTAAACACGTTTTTACCATTTTGTCCCGGAATATTGGATCGAAGCTGTTTGCGGCCACATCATCACCACGTTTGTTAGAGGAAAAATATTTTACCAAAATCTATCTACCCGAAAATGAGTTATCAGTGACACCGACAGACAAAAATTCACAATTTTTTTCCTTGGCGCACACAGAGGAAACTATGCTCCCTTTCCCCCTTTTTTCATAACTGTAAGAATATAATATATTTATTACTCCATGAAGAAAAATATTTGCACGTCAATAGAAGGAAATGTTTTATAGCGCTATGGTTAGTTGAATCTAATAGCAACTCCATCAATGTGTACCTGCACAATTAACTTATTACGCTATGGTACGCATTATGCTGTACTCACCGAAAAAGTAGCCCTGATTTTCATTTTTGAGAAGTATTAATGAGCACCCTGATTAGCATACGAAGGTATACTCTTCAATCAATTTTTTAATTTGTAATTTGTTGTCTTATATAATATATACGAAAAAGCGTCTCGCTATGCTGGATTTCTAAATTTTTTGAAACAAGATCTTTCACTAAAGAAATTTAAAGGAAAAGTCAAAAACGAAAAAAATATTCGAAAAGCCTCCGGACTAGCAATTTTATAAAATGCTAAAAAACTAAAAACCTTTGCCGAAACCTAAATCGAACCCTAAAACCTAAGAAAACAAAACCTAAAAATCATTGTAAACCCATATTTATATACACTAACGCGCTGGTAAACATAGCCAACACACTGGAGCGCATAGTGGAACGTTTTGTATTATACATTTATATGTGCTTTGTTATTCGCACGCTTTGCGAGGTTCGTTAAGAATTTCGACGTTCGCAATCGTACAAGCCAGATTTTATCCAGTGAATCTATCAAACTTTGCACGCTGCACAAACTAACTTTGACATTATTAATCATAAATTTGTCAACTAACAGCTCCGAGATAGCTCAGTTGTGTGCGCCCGCCTCTCGTAATCAAATAAACCAGGTTCGATCCATAGCGCTGACGAAATTTTTTCGTAATTTCTAAATTTAAAACGTTTCCATCTTTTTGTATATTGAAGAAAAAATAAAGGATTCCATAGATTGACACGTGCTGAAAATGGCCTGTGTTTTGGAATAGTATAATAGTCTTCTTGGTATCTTTAATCAGCTGTCAGGCGCTAATAGATCGAAATATTCATCTATCCACGCAATATATTATATGCATATATATTCGAGGAGCGGTACAGACCAGCACGACCCGATCCGTGTTTAAAATTTGTCGGTTGAGAGCTACCTAAGCGATTAAGAATTGTCACACCAGAACAGTTTTATTCACTTTCAGTTCAACCATATCAGAGAATTGGTAGGCTCAGGGCTTTTCAGTTTTTAAACTTTTCCTGAGTTCTCATATTTTCTGTTTCCCCAAAATTTGTCAGTAAATTTGTTGTAAACGAGAAAATTCCCAATTTTTTTTCGCAGCATTAACGAAATTTTTCGTAATATTTTTGGGAATGGATAAGTTTCTCGGTTTCCCATGAAATTTTAAGATATGATAAATCTGAAACAAGTACGTATCTATTTGATTAGAGAGGCCTTTGAAATTACAGACCTCTGAATGTGAGATAGATCATGTATTGCGGTAGAATTACACATTGTAGCTAAATTCATGGTGCCTCATACACCCTGAAGTAATTTGCATATCGCGCAATGTTTGACAACCGAAAGCTGGCGCCAGCAATCTAATTCCATAGCATTGTTGCAAACGCATACGGTCTATCTACTATAAATGACCAAAATTCTATGATAGTGGTGCCAAATTTATTTTCGGTCCATCATTCCATTCGCTTGCAAAAAGCTACCTTGTGTGGTACCAATTGTACCATGGATACGCTTCGTAAAGCTACTAGCACTGCGATTACTTTAGTCAAATACACCAAATTTTTCCAAAGCCACAGATGGTAAAAACTTAATCTTTTGAATTTTATTTTGAACAAAACAAAGGACATTCAACTTTTGGAAAATGAGTCAAACTTATAAATTTTGGGAAACGGAAAAACCACTATCCGTAGCGAAACTTCGGAAACGTGAAATCAAGCTTTTTCAGTTTTTGGATTTTTTCTGGGTGCCCATGGTTTCCCTTTTCCCAAAACTTTCCAAATTTTCCGGCAAATTTGTGGTAACTGAGACTTTTCCCAATAATCTCTGGTAAATTTTAGGTTTTCCTTTTCCCAACATTAATAAAATTATCGGGAAAATTTTTGGCAAATGAGAAGACAAGTCTCCTTAGAAATTTTAGGATACGAGAAATTTTAAGTAAATGTGAGTTTATCTTAATAGACACAGCGCATAAAATAAACTAGTCGGTAGTGGAACTACATTTGTGAGCGGAGCTTGGGCTGTGGCATTACCATTGTACTCAATTTTATGTTCTTGTAACTACATTGCATTGGGCATAGGGCTTTATCATTCGTAAAAATATTATATTTGAATTCTTCGACCCAAAAAACCCTATAATGGTTTGATCGAAACGACTCTATTTCAATAAATAACACAAATATTGCAAAATTCTCTATTTTAACTGCATAAAATTAACTAACTACCTAATTACTAATTAACCACTCAAAAGTTTTTAATCCCAAATATCAGGTGCACACTCTGACATGATAGGCTTTCAAACAAAAAAAATTAAAATCTGTTCAGTGGTTCTTGAGATCCGTCGGACCGAACGAACGAACGAACGAACGAACGAACGGACGGACGGACATCGACATCCCAGACAGAAAATAAAAACGCTTCGCTTGGCTTCGCCGAGCTCCGCTCAATAAAAATTTTCCACGTGAAATGGGAAGCTTCCTAAATATTCGGAGACATTAAAATGGAGCTAAGCAGCACACTTTAACACTTTGCTGTAGTCACTCAGAGCAAGCTATCCGCGCTCGCCCCGTTCCCTTTTACTGCGCGTACTGGTAGATAAGCGTTGTTTGCCATGCACGGTCAGCTTATGGTTTTTAAATTCTGATAGCTTAATACAGCATTTGCACGTTTGCTTTAAAAATTTGGTATTTGGAAAGTTTTTCGAAATTTGCTGCCAAATACCATTTTCAATAACGATTTCCGTCCGCCGAAATTCAGAAATACGTTTTGCCCCAAAACCACCCGGTTAAATGACGCTCCCTGGAAGCCCAAGGGCCCTTACCTATATGGAGCAGCGGAGATATTATCGCACGGTGTTATATGCCCCTCGTTATCGAACAAACCGGGTTCAATCTTTGGTGCCGATGTGAATTTATTAAATACAGCACCATGCGTAAAGTTATTTCTGGCATTAAAGAAATCATCAAAGAATTTGTCAATCGCTTCACCTAGTACTGCCGACCAAATCCGGCTAATTCAAGTATATATTCCGACTTCTTATGCTAATAGAGTTTTTTGCGTAGTGGACTGGGCGTGCGTTGTTTGTTATCACTTGCTTTGCGGTGTACTTTACGGAGCCGAGCAATTGTTGCTAGATACCCTATGGGATGGACACGGCGCTTGCTATCGAAAAAAATGGATTCGATCTGTGGCACCGGCGTGAATTTTGAAACATAGCACTATTAATGCGGACATTATTGGGTTAAGCCTTAAACCACCTTAACTCCACTGGACAAATATGGTAAACGGACAGTCGGGTTAGACTCTAGGTGAAAATACCATCGTATTCAGTGTACCGAAATACCTATATACACCGTTTTAGGTAGCTGAAAGCAATAAATAACCAAATAGCTGGAAACGGACTATGTTGTGGTTAGGGTTTGTTGGTCCCAACCTACTGAAAGCCATTTAAAATACTTGAAATATACCTGCTGGACTCTGGATGACCAAAACATCGTTATCAGCGTTCATAAGTACCTTTATGTAGACCATTATTGCTACCCTGGATGCAATACACAACTAAACAAATGCAGACAGACTACATTCTGGAAATCATGTTCGCGACTATAAACATAAAGAAGTCCTCTGAAAAGGCATGGAATATTTCTGCTGGGCTCTAGATAAACAAACTATGGTTTTTGCTCAAGGAAATAACTTATACATACTCCATTCTTAATGCCATGCACGCAATAAAAACTAAACAAATGAAAACAAACAACATTTAGAAAATAGAGTTCGCTGACCTTAAAACCCCAGAAAGCTCGTGAAAAGCTTTATTACACTGAAGGTAGACTCCGTATAATAAAGCCATATCCAACGTGCGTGATCACTCAATAGATCCACGTTGTAGCGTAAAATACGCAAAAATATGCCGAACTTAGAAAAATTTGTATGTCTGTCAAAGGCCCAACAAACTATATTCGGGCCCACAGCGACCAAGGGAATGGTCCTACAAATAAAATAATTTTACAAGAAGGTTATAGATCTTGATCAGCTGATTCTGTGGAAGTCAATGTTTTCCGATGCGAAGCCTTTGTCGCGACATATATGCAGCGAAATATTGCTACTGGCACGGCCATATTTTGCAAAAGAATCGTTAAAAACCTTGTTTTCCCATTTGACCTGGAAGAATGGCCCCAGCTGCTCTGTTTGAACCAAATGGTTCATTGTCACCTTTGTTACCGAACAAACAATTTTATCGAAGTCGATCCATCCGAAGATGAGTTATCAATGACTCCGTCAGACAAATAATAAATTTTCACAATTTCTACCTTTGTCGCCCAAAGAGGAAACTCCGCTTCCTTTCCTCGCTGTGTTTCACAACAGTAACAATATAAAATGAATATATATTCCCTCGATGAAGACAAATATTTGCATGTAAATACAAGGAAAATTTTTTAGAGTGCTATGGTTTGCTAATCTAATGGCAACAACATCAATCCTGTACCTATAAAATTAATGATTTACAATCTGGTAATGGTACTGGCCGAAAATGTGGCCCTGATATTCATTTTATGTGTAATATGAAGGAAGCTTCCAAATAAGCATAAAAAGGTATGCGTTTCAATCAGTTCTTTAATTTGTCGTCTAATATAGTTTACATAAAACGTACACCGCTAATTCATATTTTTAAATTTTGTGAAAACTGACCTTTCATTAAAAAAATTTGAAGGCACACACAAAAATTCAAAAAGAAAAAGTCCAAGGACAAAATTTCCACGCAGTATTGCATAATAACCGTTATACTTCAAAACTAGGCAACATCTTACCTCACAGTGAGCCAATTTGGTCCACTGAAATTCAAGTTATAATCGACAATAATAAATATGGGATCACCTTATTTTGCATCATTGTGTTATTCCATAATACTCATGGTGCTGGTGGATATGCATGCACTAGCTTCAACTTCGTTACCTCAAACTCACAGTTTACAAAAGGGAAATTCACATGCTAAATATGTATCAAAACATCACAATTTTAATTTCTGATTGTGAACATTTTTAGAGTATAACAATATAGCACACTGTGTGACTGATTCTTAGTAGAAATATATGATTGCCATCCCTAAAATGCAGCATATGAGTCCTTCAGCGTAGGGACTATAAGAAATTTCTTTCCAAGTTTATGTTTGCTAACACTGCAGGTAAATTTATTTAGGTAAAGGAATATATGTTGTGCGCGATTAAACTTAAAATGACCCCGTTAGCCATCCTATTTTGTCAAAGCCGATGTGGAATCGAAAACCATTGTTACGGAACAAACACGGAATTTGGCACGGTTTTACGTTAACCAAAATTGGACAAAGTGGAATCCAAGTGCCATAAATTACTGTCTTGGAACAAAATTTTGGCGATTTATTAGTAGTAATACCAGTTATAAGATTGACTAATTCAGGATTCGCTTTTGTTCGCCAACACAAAAGTGGTTAAAATTTTTAGGTTTCATTATTCACGAATATTGCCATCTTAAATGAAATTGAACAAATTTTTGGTCACAAAACGAGTTAAATGTTCTGTAACTGTTGAAGCATTCGCGAACAAACAATTTTCATAATTTAAATTTTTAACAAATTTGTACAATCATTAAATTATTAACCGGGAATCGTAGTCGAGTACGATATAGAAAAGTACTTGTTCGCGAACAATTTCACCAATAAAATGTTCATTGGTTAATTGTAGATTCAAACACAGAGCAAGTGTAACAGGGCCGCTTCGGCCC
>JASANE010022579.1:0-20623 GCA_030248225.1 Trileptium ribeirensis | reverse complement strand
TTTATAATAGAATTTATTTGCAAATCTTATGTCTCCTAAACCGAAACTGCCCTGGGTCTAGCTTGCGTCCAGCAAAATTTTTTTTGGGTCCAGACCCACCTGTGGACCCAAAAAACCTAGTATGTCTTTACTATGCATGGAAATAAGTTGCATGTATTGATTGATGCTTACATTATACGTACCGTTTGTATACTACACATGAACACGTGTTGCTACCACGTGTTATATGAGTGAATGGCTATGATATGGGTGTTGTATTTACGGTTTATTCATGTATTCTCTGTAAGGTGTTTGTGTGCTATAATTTGAAATGTACAATATGTTTCGGGTACGTTGTTTTTAAATGACCAATAGGATATTGCACCGGGGAAACTAGTGTTAGGTTTGACTAAAATTGAATAGAGGGGCATGACCCATATATTTATGCTTTTGATGCATGCCGTTATACTTTGGGCAAGGTGAAGATTATCAAGACAAGAGAAGGGTATAGAGCCATGGGGTCCAATGAAAATGGTTCAATGAGGATCCGAATACAATCTTGGAATCCCATTGAGCTCTCTCGTGGTCAAAAATTTTATTGCTATAATTACGCAAGTAGGCGCTCTGATCATATAAACCCTTGCGTGGTTCCACACGATTTTACGGTTAGATGATATAAGGTCCCTATGTCGCTTTCCGAATTCCTCAGTTAAATCATGGTAAAAGCAATTAGTAGAGATTTTGTATCACATCCATATTTTGACTTGTACTTATTTAACATGTATTGTTTATTTTTTGCAATTGCAGTATTAAAGTTGGAAGCGGAAATTGTTTTTCCAAAACTGATAACTGAGTCCCACATTAAGCTCATGATGACTTGAGATGAATTGTGTCAAACAAGCAACACATTGCGGAAGTCGCAGCGAGCTGTTAGCTTCAACAGTTGTTGCTTGACCCTCTCTGCGTAAAAATTCCGGGGTAGTAAGCTTGGTCGCCCCACTACCAACTCTTTGTACTACGATACGATCAATGTAGTAATATGTTATCTTTCCGGTTGTTTCTCCAATTACCACGTTTCTATTCTCCCTATACACCTTGATCATACTGAAGAGACAAATTTCTTCTTCCAGAGTCGACTACTTGGCTCACGACACATACCGTATCGACGGGCCCGAGAATGACATAGCCTAAACGGCAATCAAATTTAAATTAGCACAAGTATCGAATACTTCGACCCACAGGTTTTAGCGTTTTCGACATCAGGTCCAGAAAATACCGCTGGTAGTCAAATAAAGCTACCCCTTAATAGTTTCTTAGAAAGATTTCGATGTTCCTAATAAAAATTTAATAAAATTTGTCTTTACACATTTAGCAAAAGTTATCAATTAATATACGTTTTCTGAAACCTTGGTCAAATACAGCTTTAGCTGACATATATCATTGTCACTTCCACCCAGCTGGTTATCAGAAATACCTACAGCTATTTCTGATTACCAGCTGAGTTGATGTGGCTTTAAGTAACAATGATAAATACTAAAAATATATATTTTCATGTTTAGCTTATAGATGGGCCACCTTAAAACTGAAGGGGTTAAATTTATCCCAGAAAAATTAAGATTATTTGGCCTTGCTGGAAAATTACTGGGTAAGTTACTGTCACTGTGTAAGTTCTGTGACAGGAAAGTGTTTTTGATACAAGGATGAGACCAACTCAAGGTTTAATCGGAGTATCATTAATAACAACAGCTTATTGCGGGTTTATTGGTGTCGCTGATACCCCTGTATCCAACTAATCATGGGTGATAGAGCAAAATCGACACCCGTAATGAGTTTTCCATGCCCGAACACCCTCAACTGCTAGCTATCAGCCTCCCAAGACGTCACAGTAAAACTGGGAATTTTGGGTTGAATAACCACGAGGGTGCCATACCTCAAACTCCATGAACCGGAGCCTTAATCGCAAAACAAAAAAGAGGCACCTAGATTTATCATTTTACTATGAACTAAAGCCAACTAGAGAAAAAATCGAAAGTTAAGATAAAAATAACCTTGCTTCCGTGAAGGATGCTAAAATGAGGTATAAAACCTTTCAGGAGCATTAGGAACTTTCGAAGAAGCATACCCCAGTACCCATTAAATTATGCGTCGTACAGCAAGACCAATAACGGCAATAAGTTTGCTATGCTAGAAAACCCCCTACTGAAACTTTTCATCCGCCCAGGACGTCACAACAAATTTTCTAATAACCTTGCTTCCGTGAAGGGTACTTAAATGGGGTAAAAAACTCACATTTTGACCCCAGAGCTAGACCTCAAATCAAAAACGTTCGGTGATGTGCATGGTAAATCGATATGGCGGTTGGAATGAGCCTAAGATTATGAAAATTACGTCTAGCATATCTAGGATAATGCAACGTGCTTGCCCACCTCAACTTAGACTTAGCCCAGCAAAGCGTAGGAGCTGGGTTGATCATGGTAAAATTCGACTCTAATAATTGATTACGAAAACTAAACATTGTCAATCTTTGAACTTTATTAACAAGTGCCTAGCAGCAATTCAACTCTTCTTTCGACAGTTTTAAAAATGTCAGAAATTAATTGCATTTTTGTAATAAAATATCCACAAAATAAAACATTCTTTTGTTGCTCAATAACAAATTGTTTGCCCCATAGACATCAGCTGACAGCGGTTAAATAAGCCGAATGTTGTAAAATGTTCTTTAATTATATTTATATTTAGACAAATGCATATCGACCGTCGACAAAGTATAAAATTAAATTTTGTTCCCAATTTTTGATCAAACTTAAACATTTTGTGATCTTTTCGGGTTATAATTCCCAGTTAATTATGAACATATAGCTCTTCGTACTAAATTTTCGCTACCACTGCACAAAATGTACTGCCAATTTAGGAGAACCATTAATTATAAATTTTGGAAACTTAGGCTAACACATTTTCCCAATTAAATATACAAACCTAAGTATTTTTATGTTACGAGTTTGAAAATAAAATTGTACCATATTTTTGCTCCGAGTATACATAGAACGTTTGAGAAACATTACCCGGAGTATATAAGTTCCAAATATGAGCGATATAATAAAAATAAGTCTAAGATCAACTCGGGAGATGCCCCCACCTCAAAGCACCCACCTGCGCCCTTTTAAAACACCCAGTACCCACTAGTTTGAGACTGTTTCTATTTTCCAGATATTCTCCGAAACAGAGGCTAAACATGCATGACCTTCACCATAAATAATTTTCGTACGAATGATTTTTTGTGATCTTTCGTTTTGAGCGTCCGACTAATGATACCACCCCTTGCTAAGAACTCAACGATTTTGAACACTCTAATAACGTTTAGCTCACCACTTTTGAGCTGATGGCACGTTTGAATTCATCATAGCACGGTGGAATGGTTCGGGGGGGGGCGGCTATGTGTTGCGTGAAATCTATCGTGTCTCTAATTTTGGAATCACATTGTAATGTAAAAGCTGATCGTCGAGAACGGCTGATAGTAAGAGCAGACTTCAATCAAATTTCCATCGAAGACTGAACGTCTTTATCGACTTTATTTCAGTATGCGTGATCCGTTTCCGCTAATAGCTGCCGGTTTTAAATAACAAACATGTATATTATATATTGAAAAATGACATTCTGAGTAGAAAGAAAACAATTACAGTGACTAAATGCGTTATTTTCAGCGTTTACATTGACCAAATTTTTCTCGACAAATACAGAGCGGGAGACGCGGGTTGACTCGCTTTTTGAAAACTGGACGAAGAGTTTAAAATTGAAAAATGCAACTCAATTTCAGGAGTACGTTGCTCGTAAGTATTAAATAGGGTTGCAAACATCGTTTAATTCATATCACAAAATTCTATAATTGTTTTCAATATAGCTCCAAATGTGGAATTTTAATATTGATTTTCTAAATCAATCAACCTGGAGTGAACTAATCGATTTCTCGGGAAGCGTCCCATCAATTACGCGAAAGTGATTACTATATTTTGGGGACATTTCTGTTTTCCATTAAATTTTAAGGAAATAGCGCAGAAAATACTTATGACACTGCTTCAGAGTATATCATATGGATGACGTGTAAAGCCAAGAAAACTTAGATTAAATCGATTAGTAAAACTACACTGAAATTTCCGTCAAAAAATCACATTCTTTCTCGAATTTCTGTCCATTTTGCAACTGTTTCGGACCGGCTACGGTTTGATCTCACTAACAATTTGCATCTGGTAAGCTGACTGTAAAACCGTGTGCCGGAATGTAAATGTAAATTTGCCGAAATGTTAATAACACCAGAAAAGTCTCAATGAAATAAACTTTCGCGAAACTTTTCGTTAAGGAAACGCCCGTTTCTAGCAAAACACCAACAAATAAATACGTTTACATATACACAAATGTGAGTATATACATAAATACACTTGCTTATGTATTATATACATATATATGTAAATGTATTTCTTCATACATAGGTTCCCAGGGTCCATCAGGTTAGCGACGTGGGTAGACAGCCCGGTGACTGCTCCAGGGCAGGGTCTGAGGCGTTGTGAAGACTAATCAAAAATTTCTTCTCGTCTACTCAATTTTTTCTCATAATTCTTCGCATTTTCCTTAATTTTTTTCTAATTATTCTCATATTGTTGCTCGTTGCTTGGAGGGACATCCACGGCTCCTAAATTACGACTTAAGAGGTGTCCCATATTTAAAGTGGTATACCCACCTCTGCTAGGAACGCCTACAATATATGTGTGTGCATTATTTAAATATAATTAATGTAAATCTGTTTTAAAACAGAGAAATCCTTATGTATTTTTTAAAATAGTAATTTATAGTTAAATAATATTTTAAAATTAAACTTTCATTAAGAGTAAAACTTGATCGACTGTTGGCAAAATGATTTATAGTCATTCGTTGCAAACGTAAAAGGCTATAGGTTCGCGATGTTACAATAAAAGTTTGGATAAATATATAAATCTAGACGTATTATATAATATTGACAATAACATTTATGAAGTAAATGTAAAAACCTAGCAATAATGAAATGCCTAAAATGGCTGTCGAATCCGGTAGTCGTGCTCCGATTCATAAAGCAAAGACTAAATCTTAACTAACAATAAAACATAAAAGCATGAAGACCAACCGAGTGTGACTGTTAAAGCCGAATAGAAAGCTAAAATAGTCTTGCTTATATATTGCCGAAATATTTATAGTGCTGTAAATTAGCGGAGATGAAACCAGACCGACAAATTCTTGAGAAAATGCTCAGATAACTCTTCAGAACAACTCTTCAGAACCACTGCAGGTCAAGTATTCTGAATAAGAGCTGTGTGCACCAACAGGCGAACTTAGTAGAAAACACGAGGTGGTGTGCCGTAACCATTTAATCAGCAAACTCAATTTAAATTTCTATAACCAAATGGTGCTTATCATCTTGGAACGACTGAAATGGAGATAATGCAAGAGGTAACACCAAAGATTTGATTAAAATTTAGACCATCGCTCGATTAACCCTTTCTCGCATAGTGTAACCACATTTAATACAATGTCCATTCTGAAGCATTTGGTCATCTGTCGTGCGGCGTGCGTTGTTATGCGCTCGCTTAAGCAACGCATTTGTACGAGGCCAGGGCTCGAACTATCCAGGTTGAGTCGGCCGCTGCAACAACGGTTTGATCAACATTATGCACCATACACATTAGTTCTGATGGGAAAGACTAAAGACAGGACAGAACAGCTGTTCAACGATAATAGCCACCGCTTATACATGCCATATACCACATAGTTATTTGCAAAAGATTACATGGTGTTAACTTAAATATTCATTTAAACCAATATATATGCGTTACTGGATGACACTAAAATTTGTACCCTAATGTCGCAGGAAAACATAGGAATACAACAGGTTTATACGACGAAAGTTTCAGCCAAATCGTATAAATGAATTCATAATCATGCGGATTCGGATAGTTTTTATTTTACTCAGTCGCAATTCGATTGACGGAATTTATAAGTATCAACAAACGTTTGTTTGTGTTCTTTCTACTAGCCGCCTTCACAAAAGCAATCTTTTTGCTATGAAAAAGAAACTGATATGCGTAGTTTAGGTCCACAAGTAATTTACTGATTCAATAATGTTTCGACACGAACATACAATTCCAAATTCTAAGTAAGAAATTATTTCCTAAAATGCTAGAAAAATGGAAAAATATTTAAGTTCTTTTATAGTGCTGCTTGGGTTTTGTTCTTAGGAAAATTGGACATAGAAATACAGAATGTTTTATATTGTAAAATTTTAAATTTTATTGTTACGGCTCACTGTACTGGATTAAGAATATCGCCAACGAACTACTGTTCAAAGCCCAATTAGCTTCTCTGCAGTCGACGGCAACTCTAACGAAATGACACGACAAGAGAAATTTTATTATTTTTTCTACTGTGCATAGCCCACAGCTTCCTTTGACGGGGAAGGTACTAGGCAGGATGAACGGATCAAAAAACGGAAATAGTAAACCATTACAACAGGGCTAAACATGGTATCGATGTCTCCGATCAATTATCTTCGTATTTTGATAGCACTTGTCGTACGACCAGATGACCCGTGCGGGTAGCTTTCATTATTATTCTGGATATTGCTGTGGTCAACGCTTTTATATTAGACAAAAATCTGTTGGCGTTAGTAGGAATTATGACATTACAACGTTTGGAGAATATTTGAGGTGCGCTTTATCGAAGGAGCCCCAACAGCGCCATTCCTCTTGTTTGACTTGTTTCAATCACATGCTTACCTTTTACGTAGACAAAGGTGGATACTTTCAAAGAATAATCGGGTGGAGAAGCTTTGCGAAACAAAGACAACATATTGCCCCTAACAGCCACCACTATGTATAAGGAGCTTTGAACTAGAAACAATTGAATTTTTCTATGAGCCTAAATTTCGGAAGTGTTATGTGAGAAAATATATTTGAAAATACAAGAAATTAATTTCGACTGTGAAAGTTTGAAATAACTCAGTAATTTTGTCTATGTAGTTGTTTAGGCTATATATTTGAAAAATATATTTTAGTGACAATATATTATTTTGTAACCAGAAACCATAGAACACCTTTCTGAATTTGCATCACAACTGCTTCATAAACAAAATTTTCAATACGACCATAGACAAATTTATGTGATGTGCCATGTCACTCTGTGAAGCAGACGCTGACCGGCTCGGCTATTTTTTTCACTTTCGAACAGCGCTACAGTGCCAGAATACTGTCATGATTAGGTGTGCCCAGCTGTATGTTATGATTTGCGTACTTGTTTATGTAGCGTCACTCAATATGAGTGACATGGCGTGAAGGTTATATTGCAACGTCACTCGTGATGACTGACATGTCACGGAACGTGTCAAACTTTCATTTTAAATTATTATCGCCAGCTATTCAACTCAAATACCACCAGTCTGCATGGGGCTTCTTTTCTATTAAAGGTTCACAATGACGCTTGAAGCCAGGATATCTCTACCCGTTGCGGCAGTTCTTTTGGTCACAACTTGGAATCAATATTTGACGGTCGCGGTGACTGTTAAAACCAGCGATTTTAGTCAAGGCGACGAATATAAGTTTAAGCAGGAAAAGCCAATCACTGCGAATTTCAGCGATGCAATAGATCTTCGCAGTACACCGATCAGTATTTTCGGAACAACGTACAGCCAAATGTATGTTGGGAAATATGGTAAGATTTTGACTTTTAGGTGTTTGCTAGAGTGGGCACAGGCGTTTTGGAACTATCGGTCTTCTTAATGGTCAATATTAGAAATATAACAGACTTTAATTAACAGAACAAGATCATGTAGTGCAAGTTTTACCCCACGAAGCTGCGGTGGTTGAGGGAGACTTGGTCCCTAATCCACATTCAATTTCTCTATGTGCTGTAAAAATTATGTTGATTGGTTGTCAGGATAAAAAAGACGGCCCAGGTAACCCTGAGGGGCAATACGTTATATCGTTAGAAAAAAGAACAGCTTTAGAGCAAGAGTTCAGGGTTGGCAGCCCACCGACTTAGTCTCAGGTTTAGTGTATGTCTTATATAAGAACCTAAGCTGAGGCTAAGGCTTAGCCTTAGTATATCGAGAACGGCATGGTACATTTGGCTTCGTCATAGTTACCTTGGCCAAAAACACAATGCGTAATATACAATAACAATAAACATCTAATTTATACTATAAGCAAGGAATAATGTTAAAAGAAAGTTAATAAGCAACAATTTATATTTAACCGCAAATTTTGACGTTAGGATACCATACTCGCCCATAGGTTTCATAAATTTTGCGGTATGTACCGCGCATCCGATGGAACTTGCCGCTGTGCGTTTGGGTTTGCTTTGATATCAGTTTCAACCTCCAAAACTGGTTACCAGGTGAAGCTAAAACTGCATGGTAAAGTTTTCCTGACGACAGCTCTTGCTTCTTAAAACCCATTGTACATTGGTTCAATTTAGCACTGCCCAAGCTAGTGGTATTCGTGCGTATTGCTTTGGTCTACATTTTGGTCTGATGAAGTTGTCGACTGCCAAGCCGAGCACTACGCTTCTTTCTAAAATAGATGTGGATTAATGTTTTGGTAGTTACCCTATCTTTGCAGGGAAATCATCAACTGGCGTATTCCGATTCTCGAAGGTATCTCATGGTAATGTACGTTATTTAACACAATACAATCATTTACTGTTTTTACTGTTATACATGGTATATGATATACTGTACAAGATATGAACACAATTTCAGCAATACTGATTAGGAATATGCACATCATAGTTTTGAAACTGCTGTTAGGTAGTTATAACATAGCTGTCACAAATTGAAATGTTTCACAAGTCGAAAAAATCACTCTCACTTCAAATATTAAGGCGTATTCACGGGTTCAAAGCTTTTGCTTAAATTTGGATCAAAATTTGAGCTCAAATTTAGATCAATTTTTTGACCAAAATTTGGAAACATCTTTGTCATTTCATTTTTGGTAAGTTTGAACGTGTGAACACTGTTCAAAATTTTCGGCGATTAGCCAATCATCGACGAAACGCATTTCCTGAAACTTTCCAAAATCGCAATTTTCTTTAAAACCCGCGGTCAAACCTGGATCAAAATTTGAACAAACAGTTTGAGCGTGTGAACACACCTTTACCAACTAAACAACGAATTTTTCGTTCTTTCCTCAAGGACTTTAGGCACTATTTTTAGTAATGATCAGAAGTTCGGACAACACGAAAACCTGATCGTCACCAAATTATACCGTTTAATAAAGATTTTGTTTCGTTTCATTTCGTTTAGTAGATACTGATTGAAATTCATTATCTTATATGGTATATGTTCGTCCAATTATAGGTATGATCTTTATGCATTCAGGCATCTTTAAGCATTCTTTATGCAATGCATGATCTTCATGCTTTCTGGAAGAAACTGACAAAATTTTAAAACTGCAGCGGTATTTCACTCGTAAGGCTGTGAAAATGGGGTTTATTGTCAAGTTCCGAAAAGCTACCTTTTTCAAACTATGAACTAAACTGTTCAAAGCTCGATTTTGTAACAGTATATATTTAACTGTTAACAGTAAAACTAATTTCTGTAGAAATATGTGCGTATAAACTCATAACACACATTGTCATTGTTGAAAACTGCTCAGACCTAGTTTTTGAACTAACTCACTGAAGCTTAGTTTTGAGTCATCGGAATACAAAACACGGCGTTTAGGAGCCCTCAACAGAAGCAACCGACACTAGAAAATTCGAAACTGCCTTAAACAATTTAGATTTTTTAAATGTTTTAAAAATTCAGTTCGAACACATTTTTAGATGCTTAAGCCTGTTTCCAGATGTAAACGAATATATAGTTCTTTGCTGGGTATGCTAGTTTCATATCACAGATTTGGTGTTCTGGGTTTCTCGCTTTCTATAAAATATGTATTTATGATTGTCAGTAGGGCATTGCCTTAGTCTCGTGCTCGCTGTGATAGCATTTAATGGCTGATGCAAAACTCGTTACGCTAACTGTTAGGTTGCCAGTATGCAAAAGTTAATAAATTGTCTTCTTGTTCTTGTTATGTATACATATATACAATACACGTACATAATAGGTGGCGATAGTGGCTGTACGGTTACGCCCAGGGGTCGGGTCGGACTCTCCTGAAGCCAAATTTACATCGCCGTGAAGACTACGCACTCCTAGAGTACCCTGGTGAGAGAAAATTTTTGAAAAAACATAGACAAAAATTAGGTAGAATGTGGCAAAAATTGGCCTAATTCAACAAACAAGTTTTAGCGAAACTGGGTTAAAATTGGGAAAAATTATGATTTCATGAAAATTTCAAAAATGTTTCCCAATTTTTGCTGATCTATGCAAATTTTTCCTTACCAAATTTTCTTAAATTTTTCATTTGCCGTAAAAACACAGGAAAGGGGAGCGTGCTGAACTTTCGAAGAGTGGCGAATTAATATAGTGTAAGTTGGGTCCATGCTTCACTGGATAACCCACCATTATGAACACTTGTATATATTTATAGGTGGAATTCGATTCGGTGACAAGATCTCAGACAGTGAAAAACCGGTATGCGGAAAAGATCAACGTTTGGACAAAAATTTAATTTCTCCACTTTGGCTTCATCAGGATAAAGTATCAAGAATTAGCGCCAATGCAACGTATGAATTAAGCGACGACCAGTCTGGTTCGACAATCGATTATTGCCAGAAGAAAATAGCGACTACCGATGATCGCGGCAAAAGAATTAAATTCAGCGGACTCATAGCGGTCGCGTGGAATTTCGACGATAAAAACATCAGGTAAGGTTTTCTTCAATCAAAGCCACCATTACGCAGTCCAAGCCCGTCTGTAGTCCAAGGACGCTTGTTATATTGCCCTTCGTACGATTCAGCGGACTCATTGCTGTCGCGTGGAATTTCGACGATAAACCGATCGGGTAAGGTTTTCTTCAACCAAAGCCACCATTACGCAATCCAAGCCCGTCTGTAGTCCGAGGGCGCTTATTATATTGCCCTTCGTACCATTCAGCGGACTCATTGCTGTCGCGTGGAATTTCGACGATAAACCGATCGGGTAAGGTTTTCTTCAACCAAAGCCACCATTACGCAGTCCAAGCCCTTCGGCAGCCCGAGGGAGCTTGTTATATTGCACTTCGTACGATCGGGGTGTCATCTGGAACTTCGGTGTTTGCTATAGATGGAATTTTCTATTCTCCTTTGAGTCTTGAAATTTCATTAATACGCGGAACACACGATGTTATGTACATTTACCCACTAAACAGTTACGTGTAAAACTGCATTGCTTTATACGCTACAGTACTATTACAGTGTAACAAATACTTAAAACGTGTTTAGACGCTCAATCTTTTTGCTCATATTTTGATCAAAATTTGAGCTCAAATTTTGATCGAATTTTTATCAAAATTTGAAAGCATCTTTTTTACATTTTTGGTAAGTTTGAACGTCTGACCAATGTTCAAACTTTTCAATGATATTCTTGTAGCCAATCATTGACGAGATGTATTGCTTGAAATATTTTGATCTCAAATTTTGAAACATCGCAATTTTCCTTTAAAAATCACCGTCAAATTTTGATCAAATTTTAAGCTCAAATTTTGTGCTCAGAATTTGAGCAAAAAGTTTGAGCGTGTGAACACACCCTTAATCCATGCCAAGCAGCTCGAAAAGCAGCTTACGTTTCATAACGAAGCCTATAGCAACAACGGTCTGGCGGCCCCTAATGGTTACGGAATAAGCGTAAATCAGAAAATATATGAATAATAATCGGAATAATCTGTGCTTGCATTAAAAAATAAATACGATACCACAGCAGCATAGCACGTGGTATTCATGATACTCCAGCTGGTCGGTATACCGGTCGCATTGGTCACTGCCTAGCCGGATTATCGGACGGCCGGAGTACCAGCCCCGGCTTACCGGCAAGCCTACCCGGCGGAAAACCGGCGACCGCGGCGAAACTAGGAACGTCCATTGAAATATGTATAATTTTAACCTTTTCAGAATTCAAAGCCAAGCCATATTTTGCTACAATAAAAATTATACGTTTGTCATATTTCATCATATCACTGATATGAGATCGGTGAAAACGTTGAAACTCCAAGTTGTGAGCATTTGGTCAGGGGTTGACGGTGGCAAAACAAATGAGGCAACTCGGTATACGTTTCTGTCGTATTGTCGACTGTCGAATGGCACCGAAAGTGATTCAGGACTTAGCCGAATTGCCGCGACCAATCTTGGTAGCATATCGTATAGCGGAAAGCGATTAGTCATCACGCTTAGCAAACCAGAACGTGCCACCGCGGCACCGGAAACGGAGATTATTCATCAACACGTGGGCGGCTCCGGAAAATCAGTAATAATACTGGCAATCATCGTCATGGTCATTCTCATCGTAGTGTGCGGCGTTGTCGTGTTGGCGCTGGTGATTTTGGCACGGAAAGGATTTTTCAGGCGACGAGCGGAGCGGCGACGTTCTGCTGCTTCGAAGCGTAAACGCGGAGCCAAAAGTGACGCTTCGTATAGCCAATATTCAAAAACCGACCTGAGTCATAAGTCGGCCATTTCGAAATCAATCGTTTCGGCCAAGTCGAAATCCATGTCAGTCGTGTCGGCAAAGTCACAAGCGTCGACAAAGAAATAACTGAGTAATTGAATACTCGCTGTTCATTTGTTTGAATGCCTAAAGCGATAATCATCGATGTTATAATGGCACAATTTATATAATTTTGATGTCCTTGCCGTGCTAAACAACGGATTTTCTGCACTTAATCTAGATTTCGAAATCACTCTTTTTATTTATTCGAAAATGTGGGTTTATGTTTAAAAGCAAAGTATCTTACGGTGTTTAATACTAAGGTAGGATCATTTGCGTTGTCGTCCAAAATTTGTCCTGGAATGTCCTCAATTTTTCAATTTCTGGTTTATGCAATTTTTGTGGTAAACTTTTTGTATGAAGGACTCATATTTATATAACCACATATCTTTTTTGCCAATTGATTCGTGTTCCGATTGCTGTTTTAGAATGAAACCTTTTGTTTATGAAACACGTATACGTATTTTCGGTCTGAAATACTAATATTTAAATCTCGGATTTTTAGTTTATTTTCTGTGGAATATAACTTGAAAAAATTGGCCATTTATATATGATTAGTTTCCTGTTTTGCCGTAACGGCATGGAAATACGCTTTTTACTTCAGTTAATAAGCTCTTGTATTTGATAGAACCAATTTAAGGTTTATATTGAAATAAAAAAAATCCTGATATATTCTTGAAAAAAGTGTAAATCATATGACCTCTAGTTTTCTATATTAATTATATTTCGCTTGAAAATTTAGCTTTCTGAAGTATTATTTTACTCCTAATTCCCGATAAAACAGACAATGGGATTTTGAGATTTCCAATTTGGGATCATCTAACATGCTGAAATATTCTAATAGCAGGCAAATTTATTTTAATGTTTTAAGGCATTTACGTATTATTTTCTATAAAAAACGTTGGAGAATTTGCCTCTTATTTACTTTGTGATTCCTAGATTGGCTGGCAATGTTTGGGAGAAACTCTGTATTTCTGGGAGTCATCGCTATCTAGCTATCGATTCTGACAGGGGACCATACTTTTTGAAATAAAAATTGCACGTTTCTTTATGCCCTTTATGGAAAATAACATTAAAAATTAGACATTTTGTTCAGTTTTCCTACTTAGAAGGTCGAATGATCCGATGTAGCCAGGTTAGTTTTTGAGAATTTTCTTCATTTTTTTTGAAAATTTCTCATTTTAAAATATAAATAATTGCATATGATGTCGGAATTTTTGATATTTTAGAGAAATTTGATATTTAAAATTTAAATAATAATCTATAGTTTAATTATAGGCAATATTTCGGTCCTTGCACGGTGTCTTATGTCCTAACGTTTTTGGTTCATAAGGTTTCCTAGGTTCCTATAGAGGTTTTCAGTTGGTTTTTCGCTCTGGTTCAACGATTACATTTAAGTGCATATGTATGATGACAACGAAATTATATAAATAAAATAAATATTTAATAATATCATATTAAGAATAATAAAATATTTTTAGAATACGAAACAAAACAACTAAAAATATATGAAAGTATAAATTTTTGTAGTAAACTAATATATCACATGGAAATATTTAAGAATTTAAATTTTTTAAATTTTTAGTAAAATTAGAAGTTTCAATAGTGATTAAGCAAATTATTTAAGCAAAATTAGGCCAAGATGCTTTGAGCACAAAATTCAATAAAGCTTAGCACAAAATCTTAAAACTTCCCATTTGCCATGTTTTTTTCAATACAAACTACAGCCAAATTTACATTCCATTGCGTTCAAAATTTGTGCTCAAATTCAAAGCTAGAAGATTCGAACCTATGAAACCAGCTAAGCCTTTGAAATTTCATAACTGAAACTTTACTTAATATCTATCTATTTGTGACTGCTTTAACGGTATTCTATTCGTGCACTCACAGCAAAACATTATACAACATAGAAAAAGATATTTGGGATTTTATGGAATCGCACTATTTGCTCATGATTGAAGTCAAAACAATTCGAAGAATGAGCCTTCAAGGATTGCGTCTTTAATATATTGTTGAAATGCTTCTTGAATTCCAAATTTAGTTTGCCGTAACATTTATGTTTTCTGGAAGACGGGGTATTTGAGTGAGCGCTGGCATTATTGCTTGGCATTAGTCTTATCCAACAATCTTTGAGTTGGACAATTATTTCGCTGCTCCAGCTATTCGTTGGCGTTGTCAGATATTACGATGTACTTCAGTCCGTTGGTCGATTGCTAGTTGGGCTCTCTCTATCACTATACCTCTACGGCTTTATCGCAAGTCAGTCTTTGCGATTATCGTAAGTCAGTCATATTGTGATTTGGACTTTGTGATAGTATTACCGGGATACTTCTATTGTAGCGGCTTAAGTCGCTGAGACTTTAGCTCCTTTGTATTACGGCGCAGAGGCATCTCTGCTTATCGGTTATTCGTACAAGCGGCATCTCAGCCGGCGATTGTTGTGGATAATCACCCAGCTCGTGGGCGTTAAGTCGATGCAAAGATTTTGTGTGGACAACTGAAGACACAAAGAGTTACTGCTGATGATGCTGAGCGTTTAACAGCATGTGCCCTCCTTTGCGAGATTTTAACAAATTTTATTCTATTTGGAGATTTAAATGAATGGTTAGGGTGGCGAATATTGTGTTGTGGATTTTGTACGTAAGTACCTTGTTCATCAATGAAATTTCAGGTGTTCGTTGAGAACCACAGTATGAATATATGTACAGTTATTACAAATTACGCTAAGCCGAGCATAATTTTATTGCTATGTTTGCGTATAGCCGAATATACATTAATACTATTATCGCCTAAAAGCCAGGCTGAACGTATAATTCAGGCATTTTGAGGCATATATTTGACTTAAGCTGCACCTTGAGTTAACCATCTGCGTTCATCATCGTTTTTCGTAACGATGGGCGGACATTCCTTCAGAGTTTGAATTTTCTCCCAAAACCGTAGTCCGACTAGAGGTTGCTCTCTCTTTTTCGTTACAGAATTTTACAATAATATGGACGTATAAGGCTTTAAGGAATAAACCAATGTAACAAAAGAAAGACCGTCTCATGATCTGTACAACCTGATTAATGAACCCAGTTTTTATGCGATCACAACCATCTCAACTGTGCCAAGAAATGATTAAGGGTCCAGAGACTAAGGCGGTACAGCTGAAAAGATGGAGGACCCTATCCCTGAATTTTTCCCCAGTCAAAGATTGGCTATTACTAGTAGATAGAACTTCCCGCTTCCGGCGGTGTGAACCGATGTGTAATTCTCGTATTGAGAATGCCGCCTGGCTATAGCTATATGTCTACTGTACACATACAGTTGTCTCTATCCGCATATATACTACATAGATGTCATAGAATTCAAATTATTTCTATTTGGGATGATAAGAATTAAGGATCCTTTTTGACTAAAACGGTTTTCAATGCTCTAAAATGACAATTTAAGCCATAAGTACCGGTAAGAGGTTAGAACCTTCCCTGAGGGTCGATCCCCTCAAACCATACTTCTCTGAAGGCTCAGCACTCACTTTCTCCAACCCCCAGGAGCCGGGGACCTTGGGCACCTATGATTTAACACAATTTGCGAAATTGAGCCATTTGCACCGATTAACCATGAAGAATGTGACAAATACATTGCAATAAACCCACTTTCTAATGTACTGTATCACCCAATTTCTAGCTTTGACTATATCTGTGAAGAATCTTAGATGGTAGAAGTAAACTTAAAGCAACATCTATTCAATGATATTGGATTCTGCAATTAGAATGCCAATAATTTTGCCGAAACTACTTGACTAAATAATGTATTTTTGTGCTCGGAGGCCGAAAAGTTTTAAGCTATTCTAATTTTTCCGCAATATTTTAATTTTTTCAGACAACTTTTTTGAAAATCACCTGAAATACTTCGGGCTATTTGTTTGACCCAACCAAGTATTGAATGAAAAGGATAACACAGCAGCGATGAAATCGCCGCCTTACAGCAGTTGATATGTTTTGCTGGTTTCGAATTGGACCCAGATGAGAATAATAATTCAAGCTAAAATGGAAAATATAATTGTCCTAACTTTAGAAGAACTCAACTCGAGAATTTACTAACGACCATCAGAATTTCGAAAAGTTATAGTTTTGATAGCTTCAATAAGGAAATTTTAGCCTCTACTAAACACCAAACAATTGTCAAACTTCATCGGACTGAGAAGAAACAATGCGATCCGTTGTTTTTTTCTCTTAATTCTTAAGCGGCGTTCTGTGATATTGGGAAGACGTTCTGAGTCCATAATTTTGTTCAAAATTGTTTTAAAGTTTGGATTCTATAGCCTTTTAGAGTTATTACCTTCATTTTAGTGCGGTGTTGCGACAAATAACTTTGTAGTCACGAACATTTCATGTTTTCCAATTGAAAACAAACACCGCCACAGCTATAACAATAGTTCATTAGCTCTCCAGCCTTAACCCTTGGCGGGTTAGCAGTTATTCATTTGTTGACCTAATTTGGTTGAGTGCCATTATTTTCAAGTTGATATTCCATATGGCCAAATTTATGTTTAGCTCTGACGAAAACCGCCAACGGATCGCGTTAGCCGAAATCCTTGAAACCCGCTGGTCGAACACTACAACCACCTGATTCATAGTGCGATTCTTTCTTTCAGAACTGGCTCGTTATAACTATACAAATTAACAATTATTAATAAATATTGTTTAGTGTCACGGCTGATAGCACCACCAGCTGAATCCGGATGTCACAAAATCATCAAATGGTAGTATTCAGTATTGTGTTTTAATCCTCAATGCTAAACATCGTTTTCGATATTTCGAGCTCTATCTTAACGTTCATGAATTTGTCTGGCTTTGAAAATAGCGACTAACTAAGCAACATTGCCTAAATTGAGGAATTCCGAACAAGGCGGCAGTCATTTCCAGCAATGTTAGTATCGCTGCTAGTGTTTGCTGCAATCGTCAAACGTGGCAGTTCCCAAGTTGCTGACTTCTACGTACTCCACGGCGGAGCGGAATATGGTCCTGGCACAAGAGAAGCCATCGATGGTCCTGTGACCAAAGCCATTGTTCTCCCTTCACCAATCATGGTCTACGGAGCACAGTATCAGCACTTCTATGCTAGCAAATATGGTATGCGGGCTATGGTTGGTTTGGTGGAACTAGCATTTAAAATAAAAGAAGTCGATCTATAGCATACTATTTTCTCAGACATAAGCAAACAATCACCAAAGCATTGGCGTTTATGCAGGGGCTTAAAGATGGTGAACTTAGGGAGCCAAAATATGTGGTGCAATCATAAATGTAATGGATAAATATAATTGACTATATATGCTTAAAATAAAATGCCATGTCTAAGCTAGCGGTACAGGGCTTTAAATAGACTTTTCGATCTAGTACTGTCACAGCGTACATTGAGTAGCTAGTTATCTACCGGGTTTTGACACCCGGCATGCGTTTTCACCTGCAGTGTTATTCGCTCGCTTTACGTATATTGGGTAGCCAGTTATCTACCGGGTTTTGACACCCGGCATGCGTTTTCACCTGCAGTGTTATTCGCTCGCTTTGCGAAGTTCCTTAACGAACCGAGACCCAACTGTCAAATAGCAAAGTGACAAGTGTAAGAGGTTCATAGCCAAACGAAACTGGTTCAATCCGCGGTTGCGGCAAACGCTGGTTCACAATTTTACGAAATAAACTTTCTCGCTTCAAGGACGAAACGGATATTAATATTTCAGATTAGATTGTGAACGTTGGAGACGTTTTAAAGTGTAGAAAACTAAAAAAATATTTATATATTTGTTGTTGTAATGGTTTGTTCAAACCAGATATAACGTAAACATATTGACGAATTATAGGAGCCATTCGATTTGGTGACGAAATAAGCGCCAACGAAAAGCCGAATTGCAGTGAACATCAAAATCTGGCCGGAGACACGAACGTCCTATCGCCGTTCTGGCTTCATCATATGGCGAAAACCAACGTATCGGTCCGAGCTACTTACGGCCGGACAGACGAGCGAGCTGGGCGCGAGCATTGCAACGACAAACTGCGACATAAAAAGGACGCGAAGACCGGCGAATCGATCCTGTTCAGCGCGATTATGTTTGTCGAATGGATATACGATGAAGATCCGTTCAGGTTCGTCTCATTTTGCTATCTTAAAAAACGTGTTCGCATTATTTGAATTCCCATTCACTTTTAGATCTGGATTTTTTGTATTTTTGGTGAATTTGAACGTGTGAACACCGGTAGAAACTTTTGAAGAAGAAAATGTGTCTGAACAAATTTTGTGAAAAGTATTGAGCTGTAAACTTAATAAAATATTGCAAAAATGACTTCCAGAAGAGCCACATTTTTCTGTTGCAAATTACAGTCAAATTTTGATCAAGTGATGTTGAATTGTCATATGAGGTTAGAACAAAGGTCTAACAGGAATTAAAACACAAACATAAAATTCAAATAATATTTAGCCTTGATCCCGGGTATCATACCCAGGACGAAATATCTTAACGACCGTGAATTGTCCTAAAATTATATTCCCTTCGATGAAATCACAAGGAGAAATCTATACCAATTATGAACAATGATATCTATCAGAAATAGAACAAACCAAGTATACAAACAAAAGAAAATGTTCTGAAATAGCCTAAACAAGACGGATCTACTACAAGACGACCCTCGAAAGTACGAAATCCTTTGATAGCTTCAGTCCTATTCTCAAGGGAATGTTTGCGATGGCACGGAGCAGAGCAGTAGATAGTCTTACTAGGTCTAATGATATTGCTCTTCATAGACTAAAAATCCGATGGAGTTCCGAAAGATGTAACAATGCTTGTTTTATGAAAGCAATTAATTGCAAGAAATACAATAATAACATAAGATTTATGCAAGCAATGTTTTATTTTAGGCACTTGTATAAGTTGAGGCTGATATTGCTGAAATTTGAAAATATACACAGAGCAGCCCATCGTGTGAAACTGCCGTGTTCAATATCGGTTCAAAATATATAATAATCTATATGGGCTTAATTCAATATGTATAAACTAAATATGTTCCAAAATATGTAACCTAAATTGCTAAAACCTTGTTCCAAAGTTTTGCATGAATAAACATATGCATTTTACATGTTACGCCGTGGCAGTGTTACTTTGTATATAAATTGTTATATTCGAGGTAGATAATCACGTTAGTGACACAATTAGAACTCTCTGAGAACTGTGGTCAAAATATGAACTATCTCCAGAAACGAACGTATCTTAGAATATATGGAAAGCACACACAACCCTCAGCGTTGTTCGAAGTTTTAGAAGTTTTAAAAGTTTTAGAAGTTTTTAGAAGTTCCAAGTTTTAGAGCTAAGTAAAATTATTTTATCCCAAATAGATATAGCTGTGCCGACTAATGTCGCTGACTGTTTCTTTAGCAATTGTGTATTGTAAATTCCTTTTTGGGCTTAGTACTCAAAATTTCGACAACTTATCTCAGGATATAACGAAAGAGGTCTCCCGAGAGCATGACCAAGTAATTTGGATAATACGGACTGTTTGTGCAATCCCGCCAATTAATACGGTTTGCAGACTCCCGAATACAGCTGCTCAATTTTTATGTTTTAGAATACAGTGGGGTAGACTTTCGCCTATTTCGTTCGCTGACGCTGCTTAACAGCCGAAGGAACTTCGGTCACCTCTGCCGAGATTTCCCTATGTGGCCAGTAGTATCTCCGTGCGGCGTTTTAGATACCGCGGTCGTATTCCCGATTTTATAAGCATTCGGCACTCAGGATATTCATGACATGCAAAACTACAGCTTCGGGGTAAGTTTCAGTGATTCTACGCTATTTTTAAGGAATGACCCCACTAAGCGGTTGTTTGAAATATTTGAAAACATAAAATATACAGTCCGTAGTCAACCATATCGTCCGTGAGGTATGCGTTAGAAAACTTTAACATGTGAATAGAAAAAACCCAGGCCCCATATAAAGCAATTCAAAATGTCAATTTCCACGTGTTGTTGTGGGATGTTTCT
>JASANE010022571.1:0-16490 GCA_030248225.1 Trileptium ribeirensis | reverse complement strand
TGTCTCGTTTACCTACTTCGTTCAGTTACGTATTGTTGAATAGAAACATACAAGAAAATATGAATCTTTTTATAGCGGTACCCAATTTCTCAAAGAAATAATCCTTGGTAACATATAACGCATAGCTTAATTGTCCAGCGCTGATTTTTACCCTTTCATGGCGAAGGGAACCATTTTGCAACGGCGGATGTTGCTAAGAGTTGTCTTAACTGAGTGTGTGTGGCATAGGTTTGCACGTGCGTTGTTATATGTTCACGCTTTGCCATGTTCATTAACCGAGCAACAGGTCCTACATAGCTTAGTGGTTATCGCACCCCGTACGCCATTTGCGGTGAAACTATCGATGTTCTATTCGTGGCTCGGACTTGAGTCTGTCAAACATTGCACGATATACAGCTAATTCGTATGTTAAGTGTAAAATAGTACAAAACTATAGTTTTATCAGAATTTTAGTAAATTCCTACTTTTAGAATGTCTGATTATATATGTCTACTTAACATTCCACTTTCTGTAATAAAATCTAAAATTTTGGCAAGTTCATCAAAGATTGTAATAAAATTAATTCTATAAAATTAATATTTTTATGAGCACGCGAAACGAGAAACAGCCTTTTCGCTTATACGCACCCGACGCGACATATGTACGTCAATTAAGAAGATACGCCGCTATTTTTTGTATCTAAATTTCTGTAATAAAAGTGTAAAATTTTGGCAAGTTGACCAAAGATATTAATAAAATTAATTCTATAAAAATAATATTTTTATAAAATTGATATGAAACGAGAAACAGTCTTTTCAATTGAGTAGATACGTCGTTAATGTTTATACCTCAATTTTCAACTCAGTTTAGTCGATGCTTTTCAGAACATGTCCATTAGGACGATATTTATTAGAAAATCTTTCGGGTTTTTGGGGTTACCACTGGTTCGGTCAGAACAGTATATCTCCTATATAGACGACCTTCGACATGAGGGTGGCTTATTTTCAAAAGAAACAAATTTGCACAAGGCTTACGTATTAACTGGTAAAAATAAAGTATCAATTTCAAGTGATGCCCTAAATTCGTTGTTTGTTAGCGATATATAGATTTTGTTTACAATTATAATATCTTGACGGAATCAATATTTCCAATATATTTTATTTATCAATATATTATAATGTACAATATAATCTTATACGGATTTCACATTATAATGTCTCCAACGTTTGGAAACTATGTACACCACGCAGTGTCAGACACGCTGTCGACAACAGGGTGTCTTAGACGCCCCCATGTTTTTTTTAATTTTTCAAGGGTAGGTTACTAGGGGCATTGCTACTTCTCGACAGTGTCAAGCACACCGTATCTTCTTGCAGTATTATTGACAGTGTGCAGCATTATTTCATTAAAGTTCATATAACCTAGATGGAAATATCGACGATTTAAAAAACTACACAGCACAGTTGAATAATAAACCGCATTAGCTACAGACGGTGTCCGTTATAGCTAGTTCGCGTCAAATCGGTAGCTAAGGGTGTATACGACACTGTAAAGATAAAATGTAGTAGCTATGGGTGTGCCGTACACCCTCGGCAATTGGTTTACAGTGTGGGTGTCACTATGACTGTCTATACGGTAGGGTCGAGGCTACAGAGGGACAAAAGTTCCAAACAGCGGGGACATTATAATGTGAACGCCGCACTAGTAATTGTTTTATTTTAGCAAGATCATTAATTTCATATATTGCATTATAATTAAATTTTCTAAATGCTCAAAGAATTGCCGCAAAATGAGATACTCTTGGCAAGGTTTAATCAAGTTTTACTAAATTATATACTTCCACCGAATACGCTTGTAGGTTTCATTTATACGTGATCACAACATTTTTCTGTAGGAACTGCTTTGGCGAGCGCAAAGCATGGCATATTGTAGTCAGTCACAGATTAAGAGTCATTTTCCTAATTTCCATTTATTAATATTTGTGGTCGATCGTTTTTTATGGGTTTGTACACTATTTCGTTTGTAATTTTAATGAATTTTTGTTCATCTCCGGTCTTGTTTACTCACGAGCTGGCGAATATTTCATATTAATTCGTATATTATAAGAACACTAGTGTGTCTATTTCTAAATCCAGTATTTGTTAATATAAAAACAACACAGATATTACTAATCTATGAAGTACCATACGATTTAGAAAAAGACACACTAGGATATTGAATTTAAGTTAGAGCGTTCTGGCGAGAAATGGCTGCGCTTTCCCGTGGACAATGTGTAATGGCTGCGCTCTCACGTGGACAAGGTGTAATGGCTGCGCTCTCCCGTGGAAAAGGCGTAATGGCTGCGCTCTCCCGTGGACAAGGTGTAATGGCTGCGCTCTCCCATGAACAAGGTGTAATGGCTGCTCTCTCCCGTGGACAAGGTGTCATGGCTGCGCTCTCCCGTGGACAAGGCGTAATGGCTGCGCTCTCCCGTGAACAAGGTGTCATGGCTGCGCTCTCCCGTGGACAAGGCGTAATGGCTGCGCTCTCCCGTGGACAAGGTGTAATTGCTGCGCTCTCCCGTGAACAAGGTGTAATGGCTGCGCTCTCCCGTGGAAAAGGCGTAATGGCTGCGCTCTCCCGTGGACAAGGCGTAATGGCTGCACTCTCCCGTGGACAAGGTGTCATGGCTGCGCTCTCCCGTGGACAAGGCGTAATGGCTGCGCTCTCCCGTGGACAAGGTGTAATTGCTGCGCTCTCCCGTGAACAAGGTGTAATGGCTGCGCTCTCCCGTGGAAAAGGCGTAATGGCTGCGCTCTCCCGTGGACAAGGTGTAATGGCTGCGCTCTCCCGTGAACAAGGTGTAATGGCTGCTTCGTTTGCTAAAACATTACTTAATTCGGAATTTTAAACCTGTTAAAAAAATAAACTCGTTCCGATATCGTTCTGCGCCAGGTTGATGATGTTGTAGTATCAGTTAAGGAACGAAAGTCGAAATTGTTTTTATTAGCTAGAGTTGTTTGTCATTTTTAACGAAAATCAGAACTTAAATTACATTTAAATAATAGATCGTGCAGATGTTTCAATTCAATATCTGACACCAATATTTCTTCGATCAATGCACAAATTATCTTAAATTTGTGACTGGAATGTTTGTTTTGACTTCTTAAACAAAAAATCACACTAGCTTATCAAGTTCCAGTCGCTGACAGTCGGTTACTTTCTTAGAAGAAATCCATGAAATCGTGAAATCAGAATTTAAACTATAATTAAATAATAGATCGCAGGGATTATTCAATTCAATATCTGACAGCAATATTTCAATTCAATGCAATGCACAACCGATTGAATTTGTGAATGGAATGTTTATTTTTGACTTCGTAAACGAAAAATTTAATTTTAACCTAAAATTAGCACTCACTTATCAAGTTCCAATCGCTGCCAGTCGGTTACGTTCTTAAAAGAAATCCATGAAATCCGTATTTGATATTGGGCTTCCACAATAAATTCCAGCGATGCACCGTTGCGGTATGAAGAAGCAATGCCTCCGCCATCGTTAGTGTAATGATCAGCTTTATCGGTCGTTTGAAGCAGAAATGAATGAAATCGATGAACATTCGGCAAATCCCAATGAATCAAAACAGAGTTCCGATCTTTGAGTTCAGCTCGGACGTTGAGTGGCATGTTTGGTGCATATGAAAAAAGATAAAAAGATATTCTTTTTTGGAAATTCTGTGATAGTTTAAACAAATTTGTGATACCAAATGCCGTCACCATAAATCGCGAATTCTGTTTCAAACTACTTCAGTTTCTAATGAGGGTTTTATGTAACTCTCAGTTTCTTGAAGGCATCAAAAATCGTATTTCCTACTCCCGATAGACCATTTATGCATGATTATATCTTGGGGAGGTTAGTATGTGTTTTGGGTCTTTTTGGTTAAGTCAGCCCGAAATTGGTCAATTTTTAAGTTATAAGGACAATTTCAGTACCATTCGACTCAGCTCGAACAGTTTATTCAGAAAACGTTTATTTCAGCCATTTTTACGACAAATTTTGTTTTCCAGTTTTTGGGTTCCCAGTGGGCTTAGGCTTAGACTAAGGCATAGGCTTTAGCCTTAGGCTTAGGATATCGCACAAACCCAAATCACTCTTTAATCCATAGAGCAATTGGGATTTTATCATCATTCGACTCAACTCATCTATGCAGTTCGAATGATATTTAAAATTAAGCATTTATCATGAAATTTTTTGGAAAATTTTGGGTGCCATAGTGCACCAAAAAAGATGGAATAGATATTTTCCGAGTCAGTTCGTCCAGCTGAGTCGAGTGATACTAAAATTATGGCTGCTTCTTGAAAATTGACCAATTTCGGGCTGTGAAGTGCATAAACTTGAACAAAATTTGCAAAAATATTTTTTCGATCCTTGAATCAAAGACGCCTGACAACACTCCGAGAACCAGTACCAGTGCTATAAATATTAACTATCATAGAAATAATACCACAAAATTACGCTGCTGAAACTATACACTGAACTAAAATTAATAACTAAAATATTGCTTAGTATCTCGTAGTGGAGCGATTGTGATTTCATTTGAAACTTATAATTTTGTGTAATAACCTGTAACGGGCTGTGTTTGATGTATATACCATCCTAAAACCTCTTGAACCCTGAATCTATTGAAAATCCTAAAACTTCGTCGACCCTAAACCTATCGAAAACAGCTGACAACGCATCAAGTATCTGTGCTGATTTCTAAATAACCAAATCAACGTATTCAGCCTACCGGAAAATTATATAGACAATTCTTGATGAAATGGAGGCAATACGTAACCAAACAAACTTGAGCCAGACTACGTTCCGGCAATCGGGTTCATTGACCCTAAATCTATTAAAAAAACAATTAAAGACATGAAACATGCACGCTGGAATCTATATAACCAACTCATTGTATTCAGGATACCGGAAAACCACTGTATAGACTATGTTTGATGCCATGTACCAAACTACTGAAGGCGAACTATATTCAGGTATGGTTCATTGACACTAAACCCATAAACGTCTAATAAGGCATAAGAATACTCATGCTCTACTCTTAATAACAAAATCATCGTGTTCAACCTGCAGGAAAACCTATATAGACAATCCTTGATGAGCTGTACGCAATATATAATCAACCAACTGAAGATATACTACATTTTTAAATCGGTTTTAATTGATCCTAAACCCATTGTAAACCCATGAAAAGGCATGCAATGCCGAGGCTGTATATACTCCAGATAAATAAATCATTGTTATTTAGCGTTCAGACATACCAATATGTACATTACTCATGCCAATTGCATGCAATATATAATCAGAAAATTGAAAGTTCACTACAATTTCGGAGTCGGGTTTGTCGACCGTAAAACCCTTGTAACACCATAAAAAAGTATAATATGGTCAAGTTGAACTCCAGATAGCAAAACAATCATATCCAGCGTGCTTTATAACCTAATATACACTCGCCAAGTAAAACTAGCTATAACAAGGCGAAATTTTAAAAATCGCTAGTTCTGGCAAAGGGTCGACAAACTATATTCGGGCCCACAGCGGCGCAGGGAGTGGTTTCTCAAAAACAACTTGGTTGAAAACTTGTAGATGTCGATGAGCTGATGCTTTGGTCTTCATTTTTCGATACGAAACCAGTGTCGCGAGTTATGGGCTGTGAAACAGATGTGAACGTATGGCCATATTTGGCAAGGATCCTTAAAAACCTGTTTTTTTGTCATTTTGATCCAGAAGATGGTGTGAAGCTGTTCGCCGTCAACTTAAACGCACATCGTCACCACTTTACCTATCGAACAACAAATTGCCATGAACAACAGCGCCAGGCAAAAATAAATTTTCACGATTATTCGCCCTAGCGCCCACGGTGGAAACTCCGAACGCTTCGCTCGCCCCGTTTGAATCATACAATTCGGGTTTTAATCAAGTAAAGCCTGTAAATGTTTCAGTATAGATATTTATGTAATTAGTAGAATTTTATTCATCAACGTACAATGAATAATTCGAAAATATTTAAGCTTAACTATTATCTATTCAATAGTGCTATTAATTCAAATAGGGTAATATTTGTGTAGAAAATTATGTAGAAATATTATGAACAAGAAAATTTAACTACAGTCACGGAAATATATACGCATAAAAGCCGAACCCAACAACTTTCATTCATAAATAAACGTTGCAACATTCGCATGCGTTTACGTTCATTTATAAACAAACGTTATAACGTTCGATTGCGTTTCGTTTTTTATGCACTTATTCTTGTCCGTGACTGTACCTCTAAACACCTTATTTAGTTAGTAGGCCAATGTAACCTTTAGGGGCGGAAGTGAAATGCATGCTATGCCGTTCTCGATATACTAAGCCTAAGCCTTAGTCTTAGCCTAAGCTAAGGTCCCTATATGAGTCATGTACTAAGCCTAAGTCGGGGGCTGCCGCCCCCGAACCCCCCGCTCTAAGCTGTTCTTTTTTCTAACGTTATAACGTCCGGCCCCTAAAGGTGACATGGGCCAGTTATGGCAAATAAATCATGATTTATAAAACGCACAAAGTATTAGTCAATCTGAGATTTGGAATATTAACCAGAACAAATTAAAATCATAAGGGAAAAAATTTGCTGTTTGTATAATCAAACTCGTTATAATCTGAACCTTGTCATCAAATGTCAAATAATTTCATTTGCAAATAAAAACTTACGATCTATCATAACTTGAAGCGATTTTGAAGCTGAGCCAGCGACAGAGTTGATAGTACACGAGGCTGTACCAGAGTAAAGCCCGCCTGAAACAGGATGAATTTTGAGGATCGCCGAATTCTGAAACAACAAAAAACAGAAAATTATATTAATCAATCGTATTGCTGAGTTTATGAAATTCGATACTATATTGAAAAATTTTTAAAAATTTTTGCGTTATAAACGTAATAATAATAATTATGTCAGGTATCGTTTTTACTGTACGCGAACGTTCATATTTCGTCAATTTCTAATATCAGTGTTAGACTGCTGCTTGATAAAGTATAATTGTTCGAACATGATTGAAAAAAATCGAGTTGGTCCGGTAGAACTTTACATCGAATATATAACCGATGACAATTGCGGATTTTGATGTTTCAAGAATTATTATGACATAACTCGGAATCACATTAGTCGATAATCTTATTTAGGGTCGTTAAGAAGCATGTTTGCATAAGGGTCGTATTAGATGTAATGATATGCCAACTATCGTGTGTATCTTGAAACAACAATCGAGATTGCTTGACTTAATTTGTCAAAAAAATCCAATTTTGCTCACAAAACAAGAATCAGAGTGTGGACCATACTACATTTTAGCTACAAAGAACAAAATCTTCAATAGATTTATCAAAAATATTCCTAAACTTTTTACTATAACCCAAGTAAACTACTGATGACATTTTCGTACTTTGTACATGATCTGCAAAATAATTTTTGAACTTTTTTCATTTTAATTAATTCAGCGTTAATTCACGACATTCGTCGATCGAAACGCTTAAAATGTGTTTAAGAATGTGTGCAGCTTCTGTTTGCAGAGCGATATAAATCCCGAAAATTTTATATAATTTCACTGTTTCTGGGCGAAATACATATCCATTATGTGCTCAGTGACAATTATTTCACCGTTTATTGTATCACTGGATTTCAATTAATACAGAAATTGGTTATTCTGAATACATTAAGCATAGCCTTATGGTTACTAAAAAATCTATCATAATTATGCTTAATTCTAAGCATACTTTTGTTTATTGCAAACTTTTAGCAAAATTTGATGCTTAATGTTAAGCCTTATTAAATGCTAACTATCGTTTATGCATTATGGTAAATAATTTAGGTAGCAAAAACAAAGCTGAAAATTCTACTTAATATTTAGCAATATTATGGTTAAATTTTAAGTTTTTAAACAATTCTCTTTAATATTAACGATCAATTTATGTTAAATCTTTTAGGGCAATATTTAGAATAACTATGCTGAATAGGTATCATAGTAATGCTTAAAAAGTAGCACAAATTGTTGCTTAATACTTAGCAGACTTTTAGGACTACAAGATATTTAGCATTGTTAAGCTGAAAATTACTAAATGAAAAATAGCTTCATGAGTAAACTTAACTCTAAATATTCAGCATCAGCATTTTGACAGTATAGTAAGGATGTTTCCTTATAATCTATTATGTATGATAGTCAGGATAATGTCTCATTCATAATATTCAGGATGTATCGCTATAATCTATAATTGATTATACTCAGGGTATCATCCCCGTATTCTATTTTGTATGATAGTCAAGCCATGACCTAGACGTGCACGAGGTCCGAGGTCCCGGGGAGAGGAGTAGTCGGTGCTTCGGGAGGTCTTCGGCCCACCGAAGGGGATCAGAGGGTGCTATGTGGAGGCATAAATTTTAGAAATTTTTGAGATTCCAAATTTTTTAAATTTTCGGTAGCTTTCCCCAATTTTTGCCAAAATTTCCGGGCACCTTTGTTGAGCACGGGATGGAAGGGTGTGTGCGGGACCTTCGGAGGACTGGACGATATGTCAGCAGGACAAGCGCGTAGCCAAGACGGGGTCCTGTGGGTCCTGGGACCCACAATCCAATTACACTAAAAATTATTCATGCATACGTCATACATCTGTGCAATGCTTCAGGAATCTGTTGAAGTACATAATGCAGGCACTACACACACTTCATGACGGACTGACAGTCTCTAGAAACACGCAAGAAAGTAGCTTCAATGCTTAACTCCATCATTCAGTCACATTTCATCGTATCTCTTGTGGTTCTGGAGGAACTCTGTAGTGTTCTTTTGTCAACAACTTCAGACATCTGATCCTTGACATTGTTCAAGCAATTGACAGCATTGACAACGTACTAGATTCACTGCGTGATATGCGATCTGCAGAGAAATTTTATAAACTGTTTGAGTGTATCTCCGTTGTTGTAGAATTACTAGAAGTCTCCTTGATCAAGCCATGAACTGCAATCCGTTCCATTTACAGAGCGGCAGCAGGCGGTGCCAACGAGTCCGTTGAAGACTACTACATGATTAATGTTTACAACCCGAATGTCAATAGCATTGTGAAAGACGTTGAACTCAGATTTGGTCCAGCACGGAAGAAAGCTGCTACAGTGGCGTGCCTCGTTCCGGGATTTATGAAGATCGGAACAACAGATGACAAGGAGTGGGCGAAATTGCTAGATGCAGTGAATGTTCACTGTAATTTGCTGCCGGATCCAGTAACAGTTGTCAAGGGCGAGTATCGATTGTGGCACCACAAATGGCAAGCCGTTGACATTGCTGATCGCTTGACGACTGTTCTTTTCGCATTGAACCACTGTAGCGCTTATCCAAATATTTCGTCATTGCTTCAGCTGCTAGCTACGATTCCAGTAACAACGGCAGAAGCCGAGAGGCTTTTCCCTAAACTCGAAAGCACTCTCTCTACAATAAAAAGTACAATGGATAAACAGACTTTAAGCTCTCATTCTGCTCCAAGTTCATCTCAGCGATACACCGACAGTTGACACCGTTATCGATCCTTTTGCCACAGCAGCAGTCCGACGTCTTGACTTTATTTTGTAGTGTAATTAGGTAGAACGGTAATGCTCTGAACTTTTGATATATGACTGATGTCTTTCATGAAGCGTTATAAACTCAAACTTTCTTGAAATTTTTTAAAAAAAATATGATACAATTTTGATACCAAAATTAGCTAGTAGCCATTATATTATGATGACGCTCCGTGACCAATGATCAATAAATCAGTCTTCTGTGCCAAATCCCAGCATTTACTGTAGCCTAGAACAACATCATTTCAGTTTGCTTAGTTCTATCCGCGTATTTGTAGTCACATAGAACTATGATGTATATAAACAAGAAGCACAGAGTGTCGCGGACTGTGATTAATGCCCAGGGTAAATTATGTCACAGGTGAAAATTTACAGGACCCCACCAATCAAAAATCCCGGCGACGCCACTGCAGCAGGGGAATCGGCGCTTTGCGCCGAAGGGAAGTGTCTAACGCGTCAGGAGACATAATTGACGCCTTCTTGTGAGCATGTATGAAGTTACCTCATATATTCTATTAATTAGAACTTATAGATAATTATTAATGAGTATACACGCACAAGAACATTATTGAGACATTGTGTCAAACTTTGTAGATAACAAAATATCTGTTGTATTTTAAAACAAAATAACCAGAAAACATTGGCTTGGACGCAAAATGAGAGTGGTTAACATTGCTACAGAAATTACCTCATCTATTTGGTGAGTTGAAAAATATCCCGGCGGATATTCCTCGACTAGGCGGTGATTATATTTCCATTGAAACCAAACACTCAGCAATTTGTCATCGTGTAGCAGAGACTGGGCGGTATTTGAGGAATTATTCTTAGCAGCTGCGCTGGGTGTTTCACTGACTCGATCGATGGAACACTGTCTCGCCGAATTGGACTGCCGGTCGATACACTGAGGAACAGATCGGGAGCATAAAATTTCAGCCATTTCACCAGCGCGGATAAAGACATTGTCTGGCGATGACAATTCGATCACTGGACGATCTAAATACTTTATACAATTGCGATATAGATATATATACAACAATTATGCACAGAAGAACAAACTCAACAACAGTTCGTGAAAGAAAATCAGTAATAACAATTGCACAGCCACTAATATTTGCGTTGTTGAGAGAATTTTTCATTTTCTTTATAAAAATTTCCTGTTTTTATATAATTAGCTTAATTTACAATGTAATTAGTATCTTATCTAAATCAATAACACAGTCAAACATAGTTTGTGAAAACGTGCTCCCAACTACAGTCTGGCCATGTGTCAAGATCACTTAGCTACCGAAAATTATCTGCTGACAATAGTAACTCAACAACGGAAGACCGACTGAGTTTCACATATTACTCAAAATGTGTTACAGTGTCTAGATCGGGAATTAAAATCCACAAGTTGTCTAATTTCTTTCAAAAATAACATCGTCTTGGCTATTTTATTTAATAAAATTTGTGCGAATTCTTAAATATTAATTGCAACTTATATGCCTTTGTAATAGTGTATTAATTTTTGTAGAAGTTAATTTTAAGAAATGCGAGACCTTGGTTTCAATTTTAATCTTTTCACTACTGGATCATGTATCACAATTTTAACTCACAATTGTGTAACGATAGTAACTACAATTTATAAAAAAATTGCATAAAATATATGCAGGAGATGTTATATATTCGACTTAAATGTTTACCATGCAAAACATAGAGCAACCTTGCAAATATTAAATAAAAATATGCAATATATATTGTTTTTGATGATGCGATATGATATAATATTTTTTGAACATATATTGCACATAAAACAAAAACCGAATATTCGCAAAGATATTACATATTCTGAAGCTATATGTATATGAATTTGAAAATATAAATTATATGTGTATATATAAATTTTAATATATAATTACAAAAAACCCCAAGAATTTGCACAGACAATGAATGGCTGCTATTACTTACTGACTAAACTCACTGATGGTAAAAATTGAGCATGTCTGAATTGATTATAACAGCACGATGTTATGCTAAGTTATAGTCACAAAGCGATAATATATACTGCCAAAATTATCTCACTGCAGGCAGTACATGTGCTCAATAAGTTTTATCACCGTTGGGTTTACCCTGTAAGTACTAGCGGCCATTCATTATCTGTGCTACGTCTTCAGTTTCTTGCAATTTATTGCCGCTTGCACCGAAAACCTTCCGCAAATTTTTCTGAGGAGATTAGGCTTTTCAGTGTCTATTCTATAAAATACCAATACCATTTCCAAAACAAACTTCCACGCCAAAACAATTTATCATTCGTCAATAACATTATTCTGATGTAAGATAAAGTTTCCCATTTCCAGGTTAGTGTATTAAGGCAAAGCTATATTATCACAACAGGTATAGCTCATTAACATAAGAAATAAATATATCTTTAATTTTTGACCTCAAATTGTTTTTAACTAGAGGCAAATAATGTTCACAGACATATGATTTTGAATATATATTTTCTCTTGTTCTTGACTGTGTCTCTATTTTCATGAGCTATTGCTAAAACAACCGCAAAACCAAACACATGTCGAATTTTGTTGTTTTTCTTAACTCTTTCATGCCCGAATTAATTTGTGTATCGTGAAATGTTTGACAAACTCAAGCCTGCGCCAGGGATCGAACCCAGAAAGTACGGGTAAAGCTTGTGTACGCAAACCACTGAGCTATCTGGGAGCTGTTGTTCGGTTCTTTAAGGAGCCTTACAACGTGAGCGAATAACAATGCACGTTCAAACGTGCAACATTCGACAAACTCAGTAAACACAATGACTCGCAATATGCGTTGGGTCCATTTGGACATAGTTGGCATGAAACGATTAAATACTATTCTAAAGTGATTTGATAAAAAATATTTTCGTGTGCAGTTGAATCGAAAAACTGCATCTGCAAGTCAAATGTCTGTCAAAATATCATCTTCTTTAGCAATTGAATAAATTTAGCCAAAAGCGAAGATTGGGATAAAAATTGGTTAAGGTTTGCGTATCTTCTATTACTATATCTTACGACTGACTGTCGGCAGCTGGTGTCTATTTTTGCAATACGTGTAGCTTTAAGCTGTATCATTTTTCCATGATCGTTTTAAAACCGTGGAATAGAAATTCCAAAGCAATGTGTTGAACCAAAATTTGAGGATATTATAATTGTTTAGCATCTTTACGGCTTTCAAAAAGTTGGTTATGTTTCGCTCGTAAATTTTCAATGCGCATACGCCGCTTCTGTGACAGCAAGATAGTGTTGAGCTCATACAAAATTATTTAGATTTAGCCCCGAAATTAACGGTGAAAACATTTTCAAGTCAGAATTCTCGAACAAATTTCAATTTAGGTTTAATCTATCTCTAGCTATTAGTTAGTCGTTCTAGATGATTGTCGTTGTATTCTCAATTATAATTCGGATTTATACGGCGTTTACGTTAGAAATGGCGCATCATGTGGAAGATTTGTCTCTGTGTAATCAGGACCACACCATGATGCATGGTGGTCGGAAGGATATACTATGCAGCACAAGTAATGGTGCTACAGACACCGTGTACATTACACTATGGTGTCTTCGACACCATATTTGAACAGTCGTTCAAAAAAGGCGGGAAAATTAGGTAAGAGAAATTGCAAATTATTTACGCTAATTGATTGCATCCCATAAACCATGCTATTTAAAGCGTTGCATTGAAAGTGCATCGACAACACTTGGACAGGGTAAATTCCCTACAACGAAAAATCAACAAGACATCTTGCCAAAAGACTTACATCACCGCTAGTTTAGAAGTTTACAGAGTCCATACATAAATGCTGATGGTGTCCGAGACACCATACATAAACGTTTAGAATACAGTGTTGGTGTTCTGTACACTATATCGTTAACGGTGTTACGCAGGCTGTACATAGACAAAACTTCCACGTGGCGGGCAACTTATAACGTAAACACCGTAATAGCGTATATAACATATATAGCATATATATGCAGTTGAAGTCGTAGCATAAATTTTCTTCTAAATTTGAAACATTGCTTCAAGTTTAATTCCAATACATATTCTAGCATAACCTACATACGCATTACGCTTGCTTAAACGTTTTCTAACCATAAAAATTGTGTGTAGTCTTAGGCTGTTTTTAGATTTTGTGGGTTCACCACTCTCTTGCAATGAGCCTCTGGATAGCCTGTGATTCAATATTTAAATATTTATTTAAAAAGCTAATGTAAAAATTGTCAATTGTACGCTAATAATTTAATTAATACGGCCAACGGTAATAATTTAAATAATTGTTACAAATGATTTGAAAATCTTCTAAGAAATTGCATAAAAAGCTAATAATAAATAGCTGATAAACTTATATTTTCAAAAATTACCATAAACTCTCAAATAGTAGCTTCGTGACACTGAACCGACACCATTTTGAGCAACACATTTGTACAATCCCCGATCAAATTTTGTAACGCTTTGCCTTTTTATAAAATTATCCAATTTGCTTCCGTTGCTAAATATATTTTGTCCATTATGAGTCCACGAAATTGTCATCGGAGTCCATGATATAGCTTCACAACGAAATATCTAAAATACTCATTACATACGTAATATATTTTGTCCATTATGAGTCCACGAAATTGTCATCGGAGTCCATGATATAGCTTCACAACGAAATATCTAAAATACTCATTACATACGTAATATATTTTGTCCATTATGAGTCCACGAAATTGTCATCGGAGTCCATGATATAGCTTCACAACGAAATATCTAAAATACTGATTACATAATGTAGTATATTTTGTCCATTATGAGTCCACGAAATTGTCATCAGAGTCCAGTGATATAGCTTCAGAACGAAATATCTAAAGTACTCATTACATACGTAATATATTTTTCGTCCATTATGAGTCCACGAAAATTGTCATCGGAGTCCATGATATAGTTTTATAATCGAAATATCTGAGAAATACTCCATTAGCATAATGTAGATATTTTGTCCATTATGAGTCCACGAAATTGTCATCGGAGTCCATGATATAGCTTCACAACGAAATATCTAAAATACTCATTACATACGTTATGGATTAAACTGTAAAAACTCAAATTATGAGACGTTTATTGTATTATACCGTGTTATCAGATATCTACATCGAAGCAGTAACAAGCAAAAAACGTGATAATATCAATGTCATTTAGGTGATACTCAGTAGCAGGTTCGAATGCTCAGCTTGGGATATAAGCTTAGGAATACACTCACCATATTATTTATAGGTGCCCTAGCATAAATATATACGTCAATTGTTTATGCGAATCACATGAATTGACAAAGTGGCTCTAGGTATTGACATTGTTAGTCGTCGCTATGAACAATAAGATATAAGCTAAAGCCGTAGGACCGAAACGGGTGGTAAGAAGATTTGCCTCTATACAGGTCGGACCCAGAAAAAATTCATAATTACCATGAGGCCGCGTACCATTCCATCCCGCACCGAACAGCTCCACGTAGAACAGACCCGCTTCAACGATCTACCCAGTCTTAAGCCGTCGAACGTTGGGTACCACTGCGTTAAGTTCAGCCAAGGACTGCCAAAACACGAAATTTTTTTGGATATTATATTTGTAGGCCATTTAGTAGAGCCAATAAATTTTTAAATGACAACCCGTGTTTTTGACCCAAAAAAATCAAGTGAACCCTTGTTTTGTTGTGATTTGAAATATCCATGAATTATTTAATTGTTTTAGTTATATAAGTTTTATAATTTTAAATTTGCACAAGATTTTTAGCTTTCCAACTGGCAAAATTCATTAACTATTCGCCAAACCGTGTTCCAAATTCTTGATCCAAAAAAATTAAGTGAACCATCGTGATTTATATAATACATGTTTCATTCAATGATAAGGGTTAAGCTTGCACAAAATTTTTAGATCTCCAGCAGCCAAAATTCACTTACTATTGTTGACAAATTAAAACAAGAACTTACTACATCATCTCCGATAAACGCAAATACTTCCACCGATCTCGCACTAACAACGTACGGAAACCGTGGAGACCATTTTGCCACGACCAACTGGGCACTCGACTCAGTTTGCCCAAATGTGTTACTTGCAATACATTTATAAACGCCGGAATCCGTTGCCGATGCATCGCTGATTGACAAGCTAAAATATATTTTTTCAGAGGTTGAAGGCCGGATTAAAAGTATTAACACGTTAATATTGTGTGATAAAATGTCGTCAAAACACTGTAAGCGCTAAATGTGTTTCAAACTTGAGTTTATGATAAGGGTTTTATGTAATAATCGTCATGGGATAGAAAGGTTGCGACGGGGAGGCCGTTAAACGGGATGTTGAAAAAGTTGACTCCAGCCCTCGTCGCAGACCCATTTTTCCAACTTTACCCCTATGAATCCCACTTGTCACGCAATAATTTGCCAAAATTTTGCGCTGGCTATCCGCGCACGCGGGGAGGGAGGAGCCCCATGGGTTCAGGTTATCTTTCAGGGGAAACACAGCCTGAGGACTATGACAAAAATTTTACTTCCAGATTGGCTTTTGAGACAAAAAGTATTGCCAGCAATATATTGTAGCGTCGTTTTCACGAAACGTTAAACTGAATACAATATCTTTGGACAAACAACGTAGCCTACCGACGGCAACATCAACAGAAGCCTGGATACATAATCGTTTCTGTAGTAGCTTCTACAAAACAAAAACAAATTTGTTCCAAGATTTATACGATCGTACAACTGATAGTTAAATTTTGCCTAATAAATGATCTAATATCTTCCTATGGATCATGGCGTATTGGTGTAACACATAATTTTTTGCTACCAATGCAACAAGCCTTATACATTAAATACCTGTAAATCCAATGGATAAATATTTGAAATTTAACTCAACGAGATATTCTCCCAT
>JASANE010022570.1:0-37828 GCA_030248225.1 Trileptium ribeirensis | reverse complement strand
CATAAACGCACATTGCGTGTAAGTATACCGTTACGACCTTGATACTCAAACAGCAATGATTATATTGTTGTCTCTTACGACCTTTATAAGCCATATTATAATGTGTTTCCAGATATTTTAAACGTTAGCATAAGGTTAAAATTACTAACTGAATGATATAGTCACGACTCCTCTTCATCCGAACTGTCGTCATTAGGCAATTTTTCGTTGACCGTAAACGCTTCAAAGATTTGTCGAGCTTCCAACGGGATGTATTTGGCCATCGACAGCAAATCTTTCTTTTTGGCGTGTTGTCGACATTAGTAGATACAGTGTAGCTTTCTGTCGATTTCGTTGTTGCCGTCGTGATGCGCTTTCATAGGGCATCATTGTCTAGTTCATACTTCACACGAAAACCATCTAAATCGTCTCTGCGGTACTGAATTCATTTTAAATTTGTCCACATTACTTTAGTTTTATCATCGGCAATATTTGGTTTCATATTGATAAACTTAGAACAACCATAACAGTCCCGCCATTGTTTTGAATTGTTGGCTCAATTACAGTATAATTACGCTTATTACGCATTATTCCGAACCAGTCACCAGTCGTATAAATTTCTAGACTTGGGGCACATCGTTCAATGGCTGAATGGACACTGTCCACCTCATGTGACTATGTCCGGACTCCATAAATTTCTGGTAAATTATCGATATCTTGCGATCACCTGCAGTTGCCAGGAATTTCATACCAGGTTTTTTTTGAGCATTTTATTGAGCATTTGCTCAACTTTTTCTTAGAAATGCTCCAGGTTTCTTAGAAATGCTCAACCTTTTGCTCAATGTCAGTTAACCCTAAGAGTACTATATCGTCTACTCTACTGTTCATATTTCACCCACTTAAATTTTCTTGTTTATTCAATGCCCAAAGTTTCGGGATTATATTTGAAAAAATTGTTCTCAGCTCTATTTTTATTTGAAAGTTTGAAACTAAAATAACATTTTCGAAAAAATTTCTTTTTACATAGCAAGGTTGGTCAATGCGATAGTAAACTTAAGATGTGAGGCCAACCATCCTCTTTTGACACCATGTAGTTAACTTTGTTAGAGAACAAAACTCGGATTTTAATTTTCACATGTCACGTGCAATTTCAGAGCATTTTTCTGTTCAATAACGCGGTTAGAAAATGCAATATGAATACTATATTTATTAAAGCCTAGCTGTTCGCGAACATTTTCAAATTATAATGTAAGAAATTTGAAACAGACAGATTTATCTTATTTCTCACGAAAATGGAACTTGTGTTCACTGAACAACGGAATCGATTTTGCTTTTGACAAAAGAGTTTGTTAAGCCTCACAGCTTAAGTTTACTCACGCACAAGATTCTTCGCTAAGACTCTCACCTGATAGTCACATTTCAGCATAGATGTTCTGTAATTTTCTGATTTCTTCCTCATTGAGAGCCTTTGAAATCTTAGGCATCATCATCAGGTGTTATGTCAATTAACTTTCGCATTTATCATTTTAATGAGTCGGACCTGAGCGAACCATGACAGTACCAACGCTGCCTGTAGTGCCGCCATCAATGGTTTTCCGAACATCATATCGACCTTTATTTGTTTTTTGACAACCAAATGTTGTAAGCCTTCTGGTACGTTTGGATTACGTTATACGGTTTCGAGTTCAGTCGTAGTCGCATCAATCTATCGATTGTGGCGGCCTACAGTCGGTTTCGGAGCTTTGCTTTAAGCCGGTTCAGCAACGAAAAGCCCCGTTCAATCTCTGAATTTGAAGCGTCGAAACAGCTGACGATATAAACGAGTTTTTGTAACTCCGGAAAGTTGTCATTAATCATAACGAGACGAAATGAATCTTGAATCGATGAAGATTGTTTCAGCTGAGCTGCTCGAAATATAGCCCATTCATTCATCGCCAAAGCCTTTACCGACTTGGACAGCATCTCCATCAATATTGAGCAGCAGCTTCATTTGGTGTTTGCCGTATTTGGTGATGGATTCTGGGTCGGTTGGCAAACATGCCGTATCGAAAATGCGACAAGACATGATGATTTCGTTGCTGGTCCGTGAAGTCTATCACGCAAAGCGCCGAATACGCTGCGTGCCAGTTGAAAAAATCTGTCTACTTTTCTATCAGGTAGAACAGTGCTAGAAGTGCTGCCCATTTTTGATTTACCATTCCGCCGGTCAGCAAGCGTTCAGCATTCGGACCGAGCTGATACTCCGCCTGCCAAATAACTGCCGCACAATTGTGTCCACTGTTGCAGTTACCATGCTGGTGTAGGTCTTCGGCAGGGTGTAATTGCTGCTTTTGAAATTTTTTGTGGAGAACCGCCAAAACCGCTAAGATATCGCTGACATGAAAGAGTGTGAGCAGAAAGTCAGGTCTTGTTATCTTTTTGAAGACCCTTTTAGCAATATCGCTACTTTCAGCAAGTAGTACGACGGCAATCTGTATTTTTTCCATGCTGCGTACCATCTGGGACATGGTATACGACCGAGAAAGCCAACAAACGTCAAAGATCCGCTCCGGCTGAACATAGTCGCTGTCCAAAATTTCACCAACGTTTAGGTCGCCAGCTTAAACGGGACTTATGCATATTCATAAACGCTACTATTTCCTTGAAGCTTGTTGCAGGATGTGGCAAAGTAGGAAATATTGTTAATGCAATCTTTTAGCGCAAGCGCTTCGCGATGCGCCGCGCAGTGGTATTTTGTCATATGCAGCACGTTGAATTTATCCACGAGGTGTTTTTGCGCCGTTCTTTTACAGCAAGCATGACTGCTGCGCCGTCGCTTGTAAACCATACGAGCTTTCGACTTCTGTTTTTGTCCGTAAAGTATTGTTCAATTTTATTGCTAATAGAGGCGGCGTCGAGTGCTTGAGTTCAATTGCACCCAACATCCGAAGTTGAACAGCGTTTTCACCCCTGTCAAAATACTTAACGTACATGAGAAGTAATTTATTTTGAGACGGTCGGTGGATTCGTCAATGTGGAGACCAAATGCTGGAGCGGAGACAAGTTGTAGAATCTCAGTCTCTACGGTAGCATTTAGGGCATCCAACATCGAGTAGGAGGTGAATCCCTGGTGGATATTTGATGATGCAATGTGCTTCGAAGGCAAAGACTCCTAAAATAACAAATGAATATACCTATACGGGATCAACATTGATTTGTAAATATTAGAAAACTGCAGCTCTAACATAAAAATGCCCATAAATGCATTTTGGAAATATCAGAAGCACCGCGATCGGCGAGACCCCAACTACCGTTGGACTTAATGTTTAGAAAATAATTGAATTTACAGAAGGAGAAGCGCTAGCTTAGTGGAAAAAGGAACATCTTAGTGTGGGGGATTCGGGGGGCGGCAGCCCCCGGCTTAAGCTTAATGATAATCTGGTGACCACATAAGTTGAAGCTCAGGATCTGTACTAGAACGGCATACCAGCCTACGACGTCACGCCCTCAGTCTGACTTTGGCCACTTTCGTTATGTGAACTTAGCATTTATCCACCAACCGTTTCTTTTATGACGTCACACGTACGTTGAAATTGTTCTCGAACAGAGACTATCTCTAACTGAAAGCAGCTAAGCTAAGCTGGAGGGTACGTGTTAAGTTTAGTCGCGCATCAATTCGCGCTCACCGCTGGTTTCAGATCAACATTGTGCGCTTTGAGAAGCATGTGAAGGTCGTAAGCCGATGAAATAGGTTGCTCTTTCTGGAAAACGAAAAAGAGATTTTGGAATAGACATTGATATATACTGGAGATGCTTTTTGAACCATTTGTTCACTGCGCTCGTTCCATAGATCCAATTTTTTTACCCATAGTACTAGCATGTCGGTGATCAGGAGTATCTGCATGTCGGACTGTACGGTCTTTTCTCCAGTAATCGGTAGGTCTGGCACTTCCAACTGTGAATTCATTTGTCTTTCCCTGCCCTGATACATGCAGAGCATTGTAAGGTCTTGTCGGCGTTGTTCCATATTAGCCAAGGCATATCTTTCTGCCATTTGCAAAAACGTTCCGCTGGAAGGACAACTCATTTTACACTGAGATATTTGTGTATGCGTTTTCGATTTCTTCTGGCGCCCTATGCTGAAAGATCGGATCGCACAGTCATTTTATATTAAAATTGACACGACTTTTACCGAGTGGAAACGGACTAGCATCGGTAACCAGAAAGAAATCGAACGCCAGGAATCTTCCGCTTTTCGATGCTATATTTAATTTCCAGGAAAGACATGGGATAAGGTATACATGGTTCATGTACCATCAAAATCCAGAAATTACGGGTGAAAGGTTAAGAGCCATTACGGGGCAAAAGCCCAAATTTTTTTGACAGCCCAGTAGTCCAAAAGTTAGCCCAAAACTGCAAAACAATTTTTTGTTACATTCCCCTCGGCCCGGGGCATCCCATTTGACGGACATACCCATTTAGATCTTATCCATTATTATTTGCTGTGGATCAACATTTCGAATTCCCTGTTAGGGATAGTAGTAGTTTCCTTTCGCGCATGTAACCCGATTTCTAGTTACAGTTGTTTTATATATATTCTTAAATGTAACATAACGTCAAACTGTCGAATTACACTATGTTATTAGCTCTATACTTCTTTAATGAGCGAATTCCAAAATTCCTTATTTACAATTTCATTTCAGAATCGCTGGTCTCACTATTGTATTCGAATATTCGAAGAATTCGTCGTATACGTGAGATTTTATTCTAGAATCTTATTTCAGTCACTGGCTCACTCTAATGATATCTTCGTGATTTGGCTTTCATTCATAACATAAACTATAGTTCCGCTCAATACAGTTTATCACTAACCAAAATCTTTGCACTTCTTCGCTGGTTTTTTCGACGTACTAGGTTCATCAATCGCGGCAACAGAACCATCATCATCGTGAGATGCTAGTTCCTCGGATTCTGAGGTCTAGTCCGAGTAGTTTAGAGTTAGTCGCTTGCCAGATTTTTTACTAGAGTCCCGTGTTACAAATCTATACATACTAGATTTTTCTAGAACGTGTTACTACAATAAGTATAACTAGTTTATTACTATGTCAGCTATAAAGACTATGGCTATACGTAAGAACTGCTGAAACATTTAATAATTTAAAAGCATGCAGTTTTAGGGTTGCTCCAAAATGCTCAATATCTCTTAGAAATACTCAACTTTTTGCTCAGGGGCAGATTTGAAAAAAAACGCTGGTTCATACACATGGTTGCCACAGCCTGGTTTCGATTTTGTCCACTAGCAGTATCGCTAAACATAATAACTTGTTCAACATCGGATCGCAACGATTGAAGCCACATTCTCAGCGCGGTGGCACATTCACTAGAACCTTTCAAGTCCTTTGTTTCATTCCACACAACACAAGTGGCAGCTCCCGTCACTTTTCCCAAATTGTGAAGTTAAACGTCCGCAACTTTCGTTTGTATGTCATGTTGGACGGTTTCGTGGATGGCATCGCCAAAACCTTCTCCATATCGAATGACGCTACTATTATGTTGCATTTATCGTTTGCGATGATGCTGTCATCTTCTTTCACATGGCATTAAGGATGTTCAACCGTATATTTAACTGTCGACCGGCAGTATAACTGTTTGTAACTGCCGGTCCATCTGTGAATGAAACTTTCCAAAGAAATTTCTGCATTTATGGATCCAGCCGGATGGCTGTTGAAAAATAGATGTTAAGATAAAACTCAAACGCTTTCATTAATACTGTATTAATGAAAGCGTTTAAGCTATGTTTTAAGCAGTCTATTTTGCAACAGCCAGTCAGTGGGTCAGTCAGCCAGTCATTCAAAAATACACTGTCGAACATACCTTAAACGCTTGTTGCAACCTTCGAATGTGGGCGTCGTTATCATTGATTTGGTTGTCACTGGTATTTGTGAGCAATTTGTAGGTAGTGCATTTATCGCAAACGTCATTACGTGGTGGTGCAAACCCATAGTTGAATTCTGTTTGCCAGATATCGAAAAAATTGCTGAAGGTCACATAGCCATTCGGTTTAGTGCTTTTCGATATGCGTCAAAAAGAACAGTTGTTGATAGTCCAGGCTGCAGATATTTGCGGCTGCGATGTGCCCTTCGATACGTGGGATCGTTGGGAAGCTAAACTTCAGAAAACTCGCGTGCCCCGGTCAAGCGATTTTCTGGTATCTTTAAGCTGCACGGCTGTTTACCACGCATGCCTTCTGGTACGACACCGTGCTGCAGCTCTGGACGCCGAATGAGACAGTTCAACCGTTTTTGAGTGATGCCCAAAGTAGCGATAAAGACCACCTGGCTCACACGTAGTTTGTTACCGTTCACGATAAAATGGCACTCCGAAGACGACGGAGCTTTGTCTTTTGTTCGGTCATTGTCAGAGACATGGACGCGTTTTTTCTTCGTCGGTACGGTCATGTGATTACAAAGAAAAGCTTGCTACGATAGCTATTGATTGCCGAAAAAGGCGACAAAACGCGTCGCTGGTCTAAGTCAATGTCATAACAGCTATTTCCACGGCATTTACACTGTTTATATGTGAATACTTTTGCTGCGACAGAGTTATTACGTCGTTCGATGTACTTGGCCAGAATTACGGGCTTTCTGGCGCTGCTTTCGCTGATTGTCTCCACGCTTCTTTTTCCTTGTCAGTTTTTCTGGTGATGAATCGTTGTTGGAGCTGCTGAAATAATCTTCAACTTGCATCAACGATTTTCTTTAGACAATTTTGCAATGACGGATTCGATGCTGCGGCTTACTATGTCATTGTCGTTCTTAGTTTTGTCATAGATGTATCCTCTTCTTCAGAATCCATTCGGCGTCGTTTTGGTACTGGCTTAAAAATTCTTTCGCTGGGCGGTTGACCACGCATCGTTGCTGGACGAGCTGCAGACGTCGATGACTGTGGCGAGGTAGATACTGATGACGGCACCCGAGGATAGCCGTCGATGCCGATGGTTTTGATGATCTAAGGAAATCGGTGGTGAATACGAGGTAGTGTGACGTTGCCGGCTATGTTGCCGCGGAACTTTTACCCTGTTACGTCCGTGCAGAAACTGCTACCAACGATGTTTCCGCGGGAACTGCTACCAGCGATGTTGGTACCGGCGACGTTGTCGGGGGCGCCGTTGCTGCTGACCTAATCCGATACATCACAGATGACCGTATCCAAAACGTTGACATACACGAAACTGTCAATGATGCTAGCTCGAAATATTGCATTCGTGTTGGAAACCCTAACGGATGAACATAAATAAAAAACAGCTGACAGTAATACGTAGTGGTACACTGTGTCAAATTACGTTGCAGGAAAATAGTTAACCACAAAACAATCATTTTACTGTGATAATCGAAAGAGTTATGGTACACCATGTAACGTGACATTGCATGAAGTGAGGCTACTCAACAGCTTTAACAGAATACCTTACATGTTAAGCATTATTGTTTTAGCTAACGGTAATAAATAATGGTACATTATGTTAAATGGCATTGCATGAAAATAGATACAAAACAATCATTTAACTGTAACATTTGAAGAGTAACGGTACACCATTTAATGTGGCATCGCATGAAGTTAATGAAGACTATACAAAATGGATGAATGAAGACTACGCAAAACTCTTTATAAAAGTTACCTTAATATGGTCCAACACATGGATTAATTGCAGTTCTCGCGAGAAATAAATTAGATGTGTCATCGCTTTGACAAAACGAGGACTTTAAACACGAAGTATTTTTGTTATAAATGCTCTATCGGTGACAAGCGGAAGAATCAACTTGAGTTTGGCGTATCCAAAAAAATACTCGAACACATCGTTAACATGTCGCTTTTTCGACGTTGAATCCGGAGACGTGGAAACAATCGCGGGACAATATGTTGATGATACAGTCCATTTCACGCACAATATATCATTTATTTGATACATTTTAACTGAATCCAATTTTGAACACACAATTTAACAAACGGAGTTTTAAACAAAAACGAAGTTAATTGACAATAATTCATTCAACAATTTAACAAAAAAAGAAGTAAAACTGAAAACTTCCGTTTCAAAGATTGTGGTGCTCAAACGATCAGTCATGTGAGTAAAATAGATGCGGTGTTTGGGATGTTTTAAATGATAAAAAGGTTTCTTTACTTTGAGTATAATGTTACGTTTGGTGGTTGTTACGACTTTGTTACTTACACAATGTAATATTATGTTTTAGTGTAAAAGGTCGTAAGAGCCGACTTACGACCTTGTTACATTAACTAAGAAAAAATATAGAATAAGGGCGTAAGTGAAATCGCTTTATAACATCTTAATTAACAATAATTGGCACTTATACCAACCTTGTTAGACCGATGCACAGTGTTTCATTCTCATACTGCTCTGTGAAAAAGAAAACTCAATTTCACACAAAATGTCTCTTACGACCTTGTTACTGCTAGAGGCGATGCTTTATTGTTCCTCTAAATTTTGCGTGCAACCGTGTAAACACTTTATACGAACTGAGCAAGTTGAGCACTGAACAAATCACAACAGCTACGAGAAGAGTTACAACTAACCCTGTCCTTATACACCAAAATGTTGATGCAAAATATCGTTATTGAAATAGAGCTATAACTAGCCCTTCTATGTTGTTGACTATAAATCACTGGAGAAAGTTTGTTCGAAGGCAGCCATGTTATCCCTTGTGGGAAAATTTGGCTTTGGTAATATGCATATAATTTTATTCACTATTTATTTTTTTATGAAAAAACACTAATGATAACGACTGAAAGAACAAACGTAACAGATATTTAATTACTCATCAAAGAGCGACAACCAATTCTTCATTCCGATTATAAGTATATATGTAACGCAACAAAGCTAGCTTTTACACAAAAAGCCCCTTAAAACGACACTGTAGTCCATCTTCGCTGAATTGACAATCAATGTGCAAAACATTCAATACTTGTGACTAGCTACCAGGAAACATTTGCATAAAATGTTTGCATGAAAAAACTCGCTCTCGCGACAACTAAGGACGGACATGTAATAAGTGGTAACTTCGATGTCATACAAAATTCTAAAATAAGAAAACTCCTTGAGATGGGACCCAATCTCAGATTGATGGGATGAATTTGTACCAACAATTTTATTTCTTCTTTTAAATTGTACGTCGATAATTACTGTACCAAACTGAAAAATAGGACCAAAATTCCATGCAAACTCACCTATGAAGGCCGTAACTTAATAATACAACTTTTTAAACGCAAACTAAATTATGTTAAACATAACCCTGGAGGTAATCGACAACTTACTCTAGATAATAACATGTTAGAATTTCTTCAGGAACTTAAGTCCAAATTTATTATTACTACCACTGAACAAAGCAAGTCCTCAAAATTGTGTGTTTATCTGCAAAAAATTTAATGTAGAACAAGTTTTTAAACAACTGGATATTACAGTTAATAACCACAAAGTATATTAAAAATCTAACATGAGTATAGCAGAAGCAAACAGCTTTCTACTTAAACTAGCCGAAAAGTTATCACTTTTACCTGTTGAGAACAATACGGGACTTCCTTTTGTTCAGATTGTACCTAAATTCCACAGGACTCCTATACAATTCAGAACTATCATTTGCAGCAACAAAGCCACTACTGAAAATATGTCTTCAACTTTAGGAAAGGCTTTGCGACTTATACAATCCACTGCAGCCGGTTATTGTAGGTCAATAAGTAAATATACAGGTATTAACCCCTTCTGGATTATAGATAGCAACAAACCAATCATTAAAGCAATTACAGAACTCAGCAAGGTTCGGAAATACTATAATATTAACACTTATGATTTTACTACACTATATACTACCCCTAAACATAGTGAGATTATTGATAATTTAGAACAGCTGCTAGATATAATTTTCATTGGGTAAGTCACTTCGGTTACATCTCAAATGCAACACGCCAGTGGACATTTCAAATACCTATATCGATATTTATATCAAACAAATGCATAGTGGCGTTCCCTACTCTTGTTACTCAGAAACAAGGACTAATGTGCGAAAAATGGGGTATGCAAAATGTAGCCCCCGTCCCCGACCTTACGAAAATTAATTAAAAAAAGCCAAATTTACCATACAGTGTTACGATAGGCCGGATAGAAACATAGTAACGCCCCACTAGAATAGACCCATGTATTAAAATTTTTTAACGAAAATGTAGCCCCCCCCGACCGCATGTATAATAAAAAAACCGAAGGTGGTAAGAACCATATTAGTATATAAGTTTATCATCATTCATCATCACAACACCATGACATGGGACCGTGCTGTTAACTGGATAGCTAGGGAACCTTTCTGCCCGCCCGCACATCTATTCTTCGCATTGTCCTTGCTATCATCACCTAAATTTAAGCTAATCATACATCAATTGTTTGTTTTACAGCAGCAGCGCGTTAAAATATATCTGGAATCTCTATACGTACCCAAAGTTTCACGCAATGTATGTGGTAGGAAGGTGTAGCCCCCCCCCCCCCCCCCCGACTAACACATGTCGGGCTGCCAATTTTTACAAGGCCTAAGGATCTGCCTGAAATTTTTTGTCAGACATCCCCCACTCATGGTTGGTGTGTGAGCATAAAATGGTGTCAGTAGGTGCTGTCTCCGTTGCGCTAGAAAACTTCTGCGACAGGCTTGTTCTAAATTGGTCGATTTTTTAACCATAAACGGGCCCTAGCTGCACGAATTTTAGGTCGCACGTCCTCCAAATGGCTTGACCGTAACCCTTTTGATCCGACATGCATAGAAACAGACCATGGTTCACATGTCACTGCGTTAACCTACAGAATAATGACTTATTTCGGATTAAAATTTGACCCCCAGGGGTACCCTTTGCAACCCCTGTAGCAGGTTTTAGGTACCTCGTTTTGCATAGAGACATCAATATTCGAAAAATTCAGGTTTTTTATGTCGGAAAGGGTCTAGACACTGTACATACGAAAACGTTTCATTTTGGCTTCCAAAATGGTGTTTCAAAAGTACATGGTTTCGTGAAATGACCCTTATATAGTGTCAGAAAATGACAAAACTTGCATGTACATTGATATAATAGCTGACGTAGAATATAAACTGGCTTCACAGATGATTCGCTACTGAAAGGTACTACTGATGACTTCGCCTTTGAATACAATCATGAATTATTCATCCTGTGGACACTCTCGACCGAATTTTATGCAAGCAGTTAGCCGTACAAAAATTTGTAGCGCCAGAACTTATTTTTGTTTGTCATATTAAATAACGACAATAACTAGGAAAAAGAATCTCCACTTACGTAATCCCAGTACTCATCGATATCCAATTCGACAATATCTTCCAGCAATTCGTCACTAAAATAAAATACATTAACCACCATACAAATAATTGCGCAATAAACTGGGCAGTTAGCGAAGCTTTCCAGGGTGTCCCTTGGGTTGCTCAGCGCAGTGAGGAACCTCTTTCATTACTATTTCAGACAAGCACCCAAATGTATAAAACTATTTCGGTCAAGCCTGCAACAATATAGCGATCAAACAAGGAAATGTAATTAAAATGTACACTGGAAATGGGTTTTAATATGCGGTTAAAAGAAAGAGATTTAAGTTTTAAGAAGGGATTTGGCATTTTCATTCAAATACTCACGTACATAGAAACGCTTTGAAAAAATATAGCTGTTGCCACGTGACATTTTTACCACAAAAGAAATATATTTGTAAAAGCGGAGAAAGAAAAGGTACAATCAAAAATGTCTCTCGAAGTAGCTTTTTATGGATTGACGTTAACTCGAAAACACCACTGTTCGTTTGCTTAAAGCCGTGAATATGCATATAGCAACGACAAAATACAAAATAAGCGTTTGACTGAGAGTAAAAGAGAAATAAGTTTCCTTGCTAATCAGTCTTGATCAGTTTAGAGCAGGTTTTAGTAGTCAAACTTGTATTGCTACAAAAAACATAATGCAAGCCACACGTGGGCGCACTGACAGGTTGAATACTGGCCTGTCCAAATTGGGGGGGTTGGGTGGGGCGGACACCCCACTTTCCAAATCCCCAATGTTCGTGCGACTTCCCCCATGTCCTTCCCCCCACTCGGCCGGAACCCCCATGTTCAATTAAATCCAAAAATTTTTTATGTCTGAAAATTTATGTTTTTTGTTTGCAAATTGTTTATTAATCATAAATTACCACTATTTATAATGATTAAATATTTTTTTTTAGATTGAAAGTACGTTCACAGTAGTAAAAATGCATGAAAATATGGAAATATTTTGTATTTTTAAGCAAAATTTATCCCCCCACTTTGAAATTTCCCCCGAGAATGAACATGAGGCCCCCAACGTCACCCCACTTTTCGGAGAGCTGTGGACAGGCCAGGCATAATCTTTAACAAATAATCGAAACACAATGGTCGATCTCAACGAAGCATCTACTATCAAAATAAACGTTGCAGGATATGATATTTAACGATTGTAACTAAAATTCTACTCCAGCTTTAAGAGTCTCTTTTACTCTCTCTTTAAGGCCCATCTCGCACAATTTTGAAATATGTCATGAAGCGACTAAATCACTTCAGTAACTACAGCATGAACCTGCTCACTGAAACTTCATCGGGTCGAAGGTAGATGGTACATAAATACCAGAGAAAATGCCACACCGTTTCCCACGATGTCCCAACTCATTTTGGGATCGCGCCGACATCAGCATGGATGATACCTGCCTTGATTGTCATGTTGCTCATAGCTGCAAAATGAATAAGGGACCGACAAAACTATTTAGAGTCGATCTCTAGCTTCAACCCAAGACAACCGCACTGCACATAGTTCTACATAACAATCTAGAGTGATGTGACGTTTTCGATCAAACCAGAAAACACAATACCAACAACCATGTCAGGTATAACCAGTTTCGACGCTCCACAACATCGTTGCGCTGTCAAAATCACCACCACACTGTGGTTATCTAGTTTTGTCTCACGAGCTCCTTCCGGTCGAGAGATGTAGACATTAAATCTTCCATAACGTTCACGAGTTCATTAATGGTTGCAGTTTCATGAAGTCCGTGTTCTTACTAAGCTGATGAGGACCATCGCTTGTTATGCCGACGCATGCGTCAGCGTTTCGAGATATAGCATTAGGGGTGAGCTGCTGGCTGTATACCATGGCTCCAAGATTAGCAGCACTAAAGCAGAAGCACTCTACGTTACTAAATGGACTTTTCGACAGTGACCAAAGAATACACAGCGCAGCTCTAACACTGAGTGCACACGTTCAAACTTTTTGCTCAAAATGTGACGCATGGCGTTTAGCTATATTGCTCAATTACAGTCAAAGTTTGATCGATTTTTGAGCAAAATTTTGAACGTATCAACAAGCCTTATCATTTAAGCCGAGTACAGCAAATGATTGTCGTGGTCGAAAAAACTTGTTTAAAGTTTAACCAGACATTTGGTACGCAAACCAACACGCTTTTGGTGGTCCATCCGAACCCAAATTCATTCCATTTTATCATGGACAGAACTACCAAATTCCTCATTCTGTGCTACGGGTACTGGCTGTGGTTTTAACCATCCCAACCATATAGATACAACGAAATTATGTTTACCGAGCAGAAGTAGGCTGAAGCACTTCAGTCAACATGTGCTAATTTCGACTGCTCCACGAATGCGGTCGGCTTGTCTGGCAACAAAATAGTCAACATTCCAGGTCAACTCACTAGTGTTCTGTCACGTTTCGCGCACAATGCAACGCCGACGCGTTGCCCGCTGCATGATAACAGTGACCTTAGGTTTAGTCAAAAATGATGTTTATTTCATCTATTTCCTTGTAGTGAGATTTGCAAATCTTCTTTCATCTGAATATGACGATCAAACACCTTCGACCAAATGTTCCTGTTTGACGCAGGTTTGGCACATGATTTTAGGTCAATGAACTCAAATTTTATTTTCGGGAAAGTAAGTGGGCACGATTATAAATGAAACCGGATTTTATGGAGGGGGATCGACACAATTCAAAGGGACCATTATGCATAATTATGTTTTTGCACCATGTCAGCTTCTATGCTAATAAGCGATGAGGATTCCCGGCAATAAAGACTTTTGGGCTACTGGAAAATCGTCAATGTGTTCTTGAATTAAAACACGTTCAGAAGACAAACGTATTTCAAGACTTGTACTCATTGATGCTCGATAGGTCCTTATTAAAGTCACTGATATCTACGTTTCAAGCGTCGCCATGAAGAATAATTCTTTATCGACAGGAACGGAGAACATTAAAATTCTTCAACCGTAATCCATCGTGTCGTATGTCGGGCGGAATTAGAACCAGAAGATACAACACTTTTCCGCAGCAAATGATTCTGAAGGAGGTGCTACCGGATTTTAACTCTGACAAGCTTTAGCGCTCGCCTAGCAGTTTGAGGTGATGAAATATTGGTTACGTTCCGCCAAAAAAGCGAGCCGACTAAACAATCTTGCTTTTAACCGCCCCCCCCCCCCGTTATTGTTCCTCGGGTCGGATTCTGAAGCAATAGCCACCAATCTTGCGGTGTAATTGAATAACAGGAACTTTTTGTCATACGTGACGTTGAGAGCGACATTCCTGTAGATATCAAGCAATTTTAAAATAATTACCATTGAAGTGTTAATTCGCTGGTTAGAATAACATCTTACATAGCAACCGTTTCTCGCAGCTAAATTTGATGTAGTGATTAGCACGTCTGTTGCGGAAGGTTTTGTGCTCGATTCCCGGTGGGCCCATATTTTAGCTTTAGCGAGACAACAAAATGACAGCTTATACTATGTAAATATGAAAAATCTATTAGCCGACACTGTAACTGTAAAATAAACGGGTCAAGCTAAACCCTTTACCACTTTTCCCGGACAGATTTATGCCTTTGTGTTAAACGGAAATATATTACGATATGTAATATGTGGTTAACATTTACTAGTATCGTCAACGATTAAATATGAACATCATGAATATGTTCATCATAATGACGTCATATCACCTAGTACCAGGAAACTGCATTACCATTCCGGTTTACGGCACAGGAAGTATTTCCCTATCGTGGTTCAGGCTTCGCTTGGTGCTCGAACTTTTGATTATCAAAGTGCCGGTTTACCATCGACAGCAAAATTTTCAACCTAAAATAATTATAAAGGTCAATCCTGCACGATAATAGATTCACTCCCAAACGACTGATCCCACAGGGATTCACAATAATAGGATTGGGGCTACCAACGCAAAACATTTGCTAGACCCCTGCAAAAAGCATATGAAAATCCGTCATTAAACATTAAACCCTTCGAAAAGCCAATTGTTATTCGCGGTGAAACGACAATGCGGAACAATGATTTTTGTTCGTTTCCGTATAGTAACACTACAACAGTATTATAATCACCTCTGTGTGAATATTTACTATGTCGGTAAAATAAAACAAATAGTCAGTGCAATCACTATTATTCCACAGGCTGGGAATTGTATACATATTGATATGGTGTGAATAATTTATGCTAAAATGACGCAATATTCTAACTGGCTTGTGAATGAACTTTTATTTCTAACTTATGATAAAATGTAGATAAACCGCAACGTTTTAGACGGAGCCTAATAGATGAATAACTGATAATGATGAGGGAGGGGAAATAAAAGGGAGTGGAAAGTAGAGTGAGGGGGAAGAGGCGACTTCTGCACTTAGCGGCCATTTCGGCGTTCCAGATCCAGGTACCTGGGCGCATTCAAAGTCCTCGGGTACCTGGGCGCATCCAAAGTCCCACTGATAACAACTTTACATTTAACTTAATATGAACGGTCCCATGACCAAAGTAAAAATGATCTTGGCACATTTTGTTTGCTGAATGCTGTTTTAATGCGCCTAATATAATGAGAAAGTCTACAAGCTGACTCCACAAAACGAATCTGTATTTGGACGAATTGTGGTTCCTTAACATTATTAATAACACAATCGGGGCACAGTGAGTGCCTTAAGAGCTAAAAAAATTCGTGATTACACTTAACGAACCTCTTGTGTAAATTATATCTTATCGGAATTTAGAAAAATTACCCAAATTAGCGTACATCTTCTCGCAATTTGGAGCTTTTAGGGAAACATCTTATCTGGTAATTTTTTATTCATTGAAAATAAATAAGACATTGTTAGGAGGATATTTTCGTTTCAGTTGAGTTAAAAGTTACAAGGAACACATCGCTTTATATTAGTTTTCAATATTTTCGTGAGTAAAATAACAAGGAGCAGCCCCGCTATGCCTGCAACAAAATTCATTTGTTTGACCACAGCAAATTATTTAACTGTTCTTTTCACTGTTGAATGGAACATTTTTCAACGATACATATTTTATACCGGAGTTTCCTTGTTCAATTTCTGTTAAAAGGATACCTATAGCTTATGAAAATTAATAATGCGTGAGCAAAAATTTATGAAATATCGTGCTCAAGAGGTGAGTAAAAATTTATGAAACATCGTGCTCAAGAAGTGAGTTAAAATTTAAGAAACATCGTGCTCAAGAGGTGAGTAAAAATTTATGAAACATCGTGCTCAAGAGGTGAGTAAAAATTTATGAAACATCGTGCTCAAGAGGTGAGTAAAAATTTATGAAACATCGTGCTCAAGAGGTGAGTAAAAATTTATGAAACATCGTGCTCAAGAGGTGAGTAAAAATTTATGAAACATCGTGCTCAAGAGGTGAGTAAAAATTTATGAAACATCGTGCTCAAGAGGTGAGCAAAAATTTATGAAACATCGTGCTCAAGAGGTGAGTAAAAATTTATGAAACATCGTGCTCAAGAGGTGAGTAAAAATTTATGAAACATCGTGCTCAAGAGGTGAGTAAAAATTTATGAAACATCGTGCTCAAGAGGTGAGTAAAAATTTATGAAACATCGTGCTCAAGAGGTGAGTAAAAATTTATGAAACAACGTGCTCAAGAGGTGAGTAAAAATTTATGAAACATCGTGCTCAAGAGGTGAGTAAAAATTTATGAAACATAGTGCTCAAGAGGTGAGGTATTATGAAACATCGTGCTCAGAGGTGACTAAAAATTTTATAGCGATATTTGTGTTTAAAATGCACCATCTTTCAAGCTCTACAAATTTTCATTCCCAGAAATATTGTAATTTGTATTGAATTTTAGCGCATGCAAACAGGTTCGAAGTTCTAATTGTTCAAAATTTTGTGTTCATGCTTTGAGCCCGATGTTTCATAAATTTTTACTCACTCTTTGAGCACAATGATTCATAATTTTTACTCGCTCCTTGTTCATTTATGGGGTTCAAATTGGAGAGACGATCAGTCAAACATTTCATAACAATCAGTAGAACGGTAATAATGATTTATTTATTTGTTTCAGGCATGACGATGTCAACATATTTCATTACCACTATATGGCTCGAAGAGATGTTGTCGAGGGTACAGTTAGGTACCACAAACGGCAGAAGGGGCTGCTTTGCTGCAGATGCCCAGGATTGCACACAAAGCGACAATGGGGACCGACAGTGGAACAGTTCTGTTCCGAATTTAGACGAACCGGCTGTACGTTATAGGTAAGGCAGTGCAATAATATAATTATGTTGCGAAAATGTTTTTGAACTTAAGAAAAACCGTGCACAAGGGTAGTGAGTAAAAATTATGAATCATTGTGCTCAAAGAGTGAGTAAAAATTTATGAAACATCGGGCTCAAAGCATGAACACAAAATTTTGAACAATTAGAACTTCGAACCTGTTTGCATGCGCTAAAATTCAATACAAATTACCAATATTTCTGGGAATGAAAATTTGTCAAGTTTTGAAAGATGGTGCATTTTAAACACAAATATCGCTATTAAATTTTTAGTCACCTCTTGAGCACGATGTTTCATAAATTTTTACTCACCTCTTGAGCACTATGTTTCATAAATTTTTACTCACCTCTTGAGCACGATGTTTCATAAATTTTTACTCACCTCTTGAGCACGTTGTTTCATAAATTTTTACTCACCTCTTGAGCACGATGTTTCATAAATTTTTACTCACCTCTTGAGCACGATGTTTCATAAATTTTTACTCACCTCTTAGTATGCACAACTAGGATGTTTCATAAATTTTTACTCACCTCTTGAGCACGATGTTTCATAAATTTTTACTCACCTCTTGAGCACGATGTTTCATAAATTTTTTCTCACCTCTTGAGCACGATGTTTCATAAATTTTTACTCACCTCTTGAGCACGATGTTTCATAAATTTTTACTCACCTCTTGAGCACGATCTTTCATAAATTTTTACTCACCTCTTGAGCAAGATGTTTCATAAATTTTTTCTCACATCTCTTGAGCACGATGTTTCATAAATTATTACTCACCTCTAGAGCTCGATTTTTCATAAATTTTTACTCACCTCTTGAGCACGATGTTTCGTAAATTTTCACTCACTTCTTGAGCACGATGTTTCATAAATTTTTACTCACCTCTTGAGCACGATATTTCATAAATTTTTGCTCACGCATTATTAATTTTCATAAGCTATAGGTATCCTTTTAACAGAAATTGAACAAGGAAACTCCGGTATAAAATATGTATCGTTGAAAAATGTTCCATTCAACAGTGAAAAGAACAGTTAAATAATTTGCTGTGGTCAAACAAATGAATTTTGTCCAGGCATAGCAGTGTCCTTTGTTATTTTACTCACGAAAATATTGAAAACTAATATAAAGCGATGTGTACTTTGTAACTTTTAACTCAACTGAAACGAAAATATCCTCCTAACAATGTCTTATTTATTTTCAATGAATAAAAAATTACAGAATAAGATGTTTAAAAGTCCAAATCCAGAAGATGTACGCTAATTTGGGTAATTTTTCTAAATTCCGATAAGATATAATTTACACAAGAGGTTCGTTAAGTGTAATCGCGAGATTTTTTAGCTCTTAAGGCACTCACTGTGCCCCGATTGTGTTATTAATAATGTTAAGGAACCACAATTCGTCCAAATACAGATTCGTTTTGTGGGTCAGGCTGTAAATTTATCATATATTAGGCGCATTAAAACAGCATTCAGCAAACAAAATGTGCCAAGATCATTTTTACTTTGGTCATGGGACCGTTCATATTAAGTTAAATGTAAAGTTGTTATCGTGGGACTTTGAATGCGCCCAGGTACCCGAGGACTTTGAATGCGCCCAGGTACCTGGATCTGGAACGCCGAAATGGCCGCTAAGTGCAAAGTAGCCTCTTCCCCTCACTCTACTTTCCACTCCCTTTTATTTCCCCTCCCTCACATTCTGCGTTGCTAGTCTATTTTAGGGATTGTCTAAACGTTGCCGTTTATGTACATTTTATCATAAGTTAGAAATAAAAGTTCATTCGCAGCCAGTGGAATCTTCGTCATTTTAGCATAAATTATTCACACCATATCAATATGTATACAATTCCCAGCCTGTGGAATAATAGTGATTGCACTGACTATTTGTTTTATTTTACCGACATAGTAAATATTCACACAGAGGTGATTATAATACTGTTGTAGTGTTACTATACGGAAACGAACAAAAATCATTGTTCCGCATTGTCGTTTCACCGCGAATAACAATTGGCTTTTCGAAGGGTTTAATGTTTAATGACGGATTTTCATATGCTTTTTGCAGGGGTCTAGCAAATGTTTTGCGTTGGTAGCCCCAATCCTATTATTGTGAATCCCTGTGGGATCAGTCGTTTGGGAGTGAATCTATTATCGTGCAGGATTGACCTTTATAATTATTTTAGGTTGAAAATTTTGCTGTCGATGGTAAACCGGCACTTTGATAATCAAAAGTTCGAGCACCAAGCGAAGCCTGAACCACGATCAAATACTTCCTGTGGTGAACCGGAATGGTAATGCAGTTTCCTGGTATTAGGTGATATGACGTCATTATGATGAACATATTCATGATGTTCATATTTAATCGTTGACGATACTAGTAAATGTTAACCACATATTACATATCGTAATATATTTCCGTTTAACACAAAGGCATAAATCTGTCCGGGAAAAGTGGTAAAGGGTTTAGCTTGACCCGTTTATTTTACAGTTACAGTGTCGGCTAATAGATTTTTCATATTTACATAGTATAAGCTGTCATTTTGTTGTCTCGCTAAAGCTAAAATATGGGCCCACCGGGAATCGAGCACAAAACCTTCCGCAACAGACGTGCTAATCACTACATCAAATTTAGCTGCGAGAAACGGTTGCTATGTAAGATGTTATTCTAACCAGCGAATTAACACTTCAATGGTAATTATTTTAAAATTGCTTGATATCTACAGGAATGTCGCTCTCAACGTCACGTATGACAAAAAGTTCCTGTTATTCAATTACACCGCAAGATTGGTGGCTATTGCTTCAGAATCCGACCCGAGGAACAATAACGGGGGGGGGGGCGGTTAAAAGCAATATTGTTTATTAGGCACGCTTTTTTTGCGGAACGTAACCAATATTTCATCACCTCAAACTGCTAGGCGAGCGCTAAAGCTTGTCAGAGTTAAAATCCGGTAGCACCTCCTTCAGAATCATTTGCTGCGGAAAAGTGTTGTATCTTCTGGTTCTAATTCCGCCCGACATACGACACGATGGATTACGGTTGAAGAATTTTAATGTTCTCCGTTCCTGTCGATAAAGAATTATTCTTCATGGCGACGCTTGAAACGTAGATATCAGTGACTTTAATAAGAGCTATAGAGCGTCGATGGTACAAGTCTTGAAATACGTTTTGTCTACTGAACGTGTTTTAATTCAAGAACACATTGACAATTTTCCAGTAGCCCAAAAGTCTTTATTGCCGGGAATCCTCATCGCTTATTAGCATAGAAGCTGACATGGTGCAAAAACATAATTATGCATAATGGTCCCTTTGAATTGTGTCGATCCCGCTCCATGAAATCCGGTTTCATTTATAATCGTGCCCACTTACTTTCCGAAAATAAAATTTGAGTTCATTGACCTAAAATCATGTGCCAAACCTGCGTCGAACAGGAAAACATGGTAGAAGGTGTTTGATCGTCATATTCAGATGAAAGAAGATTTGCAAATCTCACTACAAGGAAATAGATGAAATAAACATCATTTTTGACTAAACCTAAAGTCACTGTTATCATGCAGCGGGCAACGCGTCGGCGTTGCATTGTGCGCGAAACGTGACAGAACACTAGTGAGTTGACCTGGAATGTTGACTATTTTGTTGCCAGACAAGCCGACCGCATTCGTGGAGCAGTCGAAATTAGCACATGTTGACTGAAGTGCTTCAGCCTACTTCTGCTCAAGTAAACATAATTTCGTTGTATCTATATGGTTGGGATGGTTAAAACCACAGCCAGTACCCGTAGCACAGAATGAGGAATTTGGTAGTTCTGTCCATGATAAAATGGAATGAATTTGGGTTCGGATGGACCACCAAAAGCGTGTTGGTTTGCGTACCAAATGTCTGGTTAAACTTTAAACAAGTTTTTTCGACCACGACAATCATTTGCTGTACTCGGCTTAAATGATAAGGCTTGTTGATACGTTCAAAATTTTGCTCAAAAATCGATCAAACTTTGACTGTAATTGAGCAATATAGCTAAACGCCATGCGTCACATTTTGAGCAAAAAGTTTGAACGTGTGCACTCAGTGTTAGAGCTGCGCTGTGTATTCTTTGGTCACTGTCGAAAAGTCCATTTAGTAACGTAGAGTGCTTCTGCTTTAGTGCTGCTAATCTTGGAGCCATGGTATACAGCCAGCAGCTCACCCCTAATGCTATATCTCGAAACGCTGACGCATGCGTCGGCATAACAAGCGATGGTCCTCATCAGCTTAGTAAGAACACGGACTTCATGAAACTGCAACCATTAATGAACTCGTGAACGTTATGGAAGATTTAATATCTACATCTCTCGACCGGAAGGAGCTCATGGAGACAAAACTAGATAACCACAGTGTGGTGGTGATTTTGACAGCGACAACGATGTTGTGGAGCGTCGAAACTGGTTATACCTAGACATGGTTGTTGGTATTGTGTTTTCTGGTTTGATCGAAAGCGTCACATCATTACTCTAGATTGTTATGTAGAACTATGTGCAGTGCGGTTGTCTTGGGTTGAAGCCAGAGATCGACTCTCAATAGTTTTGTCGGTCCCTTATTCCATTTGCAGCTATGAGCAACATGACAATCAAGGCAGGTATCATCCATGCTGATGTCGGCGCGATCCCAAAAAGAGTTGGGACATCGTGGGAAACGGTGTGGCATTTTCTCTGGTATTTCTGTACCATCTACCTTCGACCCTATGTAGTTTCAGTGAGCAGGTTCATGCTGTAGTTACTGAAGTGATTTAGTCGCTTCATGACATATTTCAAAATTGTGCGAGATGGGCCTTAAAGAGAGAGTAAAAGAGACTCTTAAAGCTGGAGTAGAATTTTAGTTACAATCGTTAAATATCATATCCTGCAACGTTTATTTTGATAGTAGATGCTTCGTTGAGATCGACCATTGTGTTTCGATTATTTGTTAAAGATTATGCCTGGCCTGTCCACAGCTCTCCGAAAAGTGGGGGGAACTTCGGGGGGCCCCATGTTCATTCTCGGGGGAAATTTCAAAGTGGGGGGATAAATTTTGCTTAAAAATACAAAATATTTCCATATTTTCATGCATTTTTACTACTGTGAACGTACTTTCAAGCTAAAAAACAATATTTAAGCATTATAAATAGTGGTAATTTATGTTTAAAAAACAATTTGCAAACAAAAAACATAAATTTTCAGACATAAAAAATTTTTGGATTTAGTTGAACATGGGGGTTCCGGCCGAGTGGGGGGACGGACATGGGGGAAAATCTCACGAACATTGGGGATTTGGAAAGTGGGGGGTCCGCCCCACCCAACCCCCCCACTGTGGACAGGCCAGTATGCAACCTGACAGTGCGCCCACGTGTGGCTTGCATTATGTTTTTTGTAGCAATACAAGTTTGACTACTAAAACCTGCTCTAAACTGATCAAGACTGATTAGCAAGGAAACTGATTTCTCTTTTACTCTCAGTCAAACGCTTATTTTGTATTTTGTCGTTGCTATATGCATATTCACGGCTTTAAGCAAACGAACAGTGGTGTTTTCAAGTTAACGTCAATCCATAAAAAGCTACTTCAAGACATTGGTTGTACCTTTTCTTTCTCCGCTTTTACAAAATATTTCTTTTGTGGTAAAAATGTCATGTGGCAACAGCTATATTTTTTCAAAGCGTTTCTATGTACGTGAGTATTTGAATGAAAATGCCAAATCCCTTCTTAAAACTTAAATCTCTTTCTTTTAACCGCATATTAAAACCCATTTCCAGTGTACATTTTAATTACATTTCCTTGTTTGATCGCTATATTGTTGCAGCTTGACCGAAATAGTTTTATACATTTGGGTGCTTGTCTGAAATAGTAATGAAAGAGCTAATCTCATTGCGCTGAGCAACCCAAGGGACACCTTGGAAAACTTCGCTAACTGCCCAGTTTATTGCGCAATTATTTGTATGGTGGTTAATGTATTTTATTTTAGTGACGAATTGCTGGAAGATATTGTCGAATTGGATATCGATCAGTACTGGGATTACGTAAGTGGAGATTCTTTTTTCCTAGTTATTGTCGTTATTTAATATGACAAACAAAAATAAGTTCTGGCGCTCCAAATTTTTGTAAGGCTAACTGCTTGCATATAATTCGGTAGAGAGTGTCCACATGATGAATAATTCATGATTGTATTCAAAGGCGAAGTCATCAGTAGTACCTTTAAGTAGCGAATCATCTGTGAAGCCAGTTTATATTCTACGTCAGCTATTATATCAATGTACATGCAAGTTTTGTCATTTTCTGACACTATATAAGGGTCATTTCACGAAACCATGTACTTTTGAAACACCATTTTGGAAGCCAAAATGAAACGTTTTCGTATGTACAGTGTCTAGACCCTTTCCGACATAAAAAACCTGAATTTTTTGAATATTGATGTCTCTATGCAAAACGAGGTACCTAAAACCTGCTACAGGGGTTGCAAAGGGTACCCCTGGGGGTCAAATTTTAATCCGAAATAAGTCATTATTCTGTAGGTTAACGCAGTGACATGTGAACCATGGTCTGTTTCTATGCATGTCGGATCAAAAGGGTTACGGTCAAGCCATTTGGAGGACGTGCGACCTAAAATTGGTGCAGCTAGGGCCCGTTTATGGTTAAAAATTGACCAATTTAGAACAAGCCTGTCGCAGAAGTTTTCTAGCGCAACGGAGACAGCACCTACTGACACCATTTTATGCTCACACACCAACCATGAGTGGGGGATGTCCGACAAAAAATTTCAGGCAGATCCTTAGGCCTTGTAAAAATTGGCAGCCCGACATGTGTTAGTCGGGGGGGGGGGGCTACACCTTCCTACCACATACATTGCGTGAAACTTTGGCTACTTATAGAGATTCCAGATATATTTTAACGCGCTGCTGCTGTAAAACAAACAATTGATGTATGATTAGCTTAAATTTAGGTGATGATAGCAAGGACAATGCGAAGAATAGATGTGCGGGCGGGCAGAAAGGTTCCCTAGCTATCCAGTTAACAGCACGGTCCCATGTCATGGTGTTGTGATGATGAATGATGATAAACTTATATACTAATATGGTTCTTACCACCTTCGGTTTTTTTATTATACATGCGGTCGGGGGGGCTACATTTTCGTTAAAAAATTTTAATACATGGGTCTATTCTAGTGGGGCGTTACTATGTTTCTATCCGGCCTATCGTAACACTGTATGGTAAATTTGGCTTTTTTTAATTAATTTTCGTAAGGTCGGGGACGGGGGCTACATTTTGCATACCCCATTTTTCGCACATTAGTCCTTGTTTCTGAGTAACAAGAGTAGGGAACGCCACTATGCATTTGTTTGATATAAATATCGATATAGGTATTTGAAATGTCCACTGGCGTGTTGCATTTGAGATGTAACCGAAGTGACTTACCCAATGAAAATTATATCTAGCAGCTGTTCTAAATTATCAATAATCTCACTATGTTTCAGGGTAGTATATAGTGTAGTAAAATCATAAGTGTTCATATTATAGTATTTCCGAACCTTGCTGAGTTCTGTAATTGCTTTAATGATTGGTTTGTTGCTATCTATAATCCAGAAGGGGTTAATACCTGTATATTTACTTATTGACCTACAATAACCGGCTGCAGTGGATTGTATAAGTCGCAAAGCCTTTCCTAAAGTTGAAGACATATTTTCAGTAGTGGCTTTGTTGCTGCAAATGATAGTTCTGAATTGTATAGGAGTCTTGTGGAATTTAGAAACAGTCTGAACAAAAGGAAGTCCCGTATTGTTGTTAATAGGAAAAATGATAACTTTTCGGCTAGTTTAAGTAGAAAGCTGTTTGCTTCTGCTATACTCATGTTAGATTTTTAATATACTTTGTGGTTATTAACTGTAATATCCAGTTGTTTAAAAACTTGTTCTACATTAAATTTTTTGCAGATAAACACACAATTTTGACTTGCTTTGTTCAGTGGTAGTAATAATAAATTTGGACTTAAGTTCCTGAAGAAATTCTAACATGTTATTATCTAGAGTAAGTTGTCGATTACCTCCAGGGTTATGTTTAACATAATTTAGTTTGCGTTTAAAAAGTTGTATTATTAAGTTACCACATTCATCGGTGAGTTTGCATGGAATTTTGGTCCTATTTTTCAGTTTGGTACAGTAATTATCGACGTACAATTTAAAAGAAGAAATAAAATTGTTGGTACAAATTCATCCATCAATCTGAGATTGGGTCCCATCTCAAGGAGTTTTCTTATTTTAGAATTTTGTATGACATCGAAGTTACCACTTATTACATGTCCGTCCGTAGTTGTCGCGAGAGCGAGTTTTTTTCATGCAAACATTTTATGCAAATGTTTCCTGGTAGCTAGTCACAAGTATTGAATGTTTTGCACATTGATTGTCAATTCAGCGAAGATGGACTACAGTGTCGTTTTAAGGGGCTTTTTGTGTAAAAGCTAGCTTTGTTGCGTTACATATATACTTATAATCGGAATGAAGAATTGGTTGTCGCTCTTTGATGAGTAATTAAATATCTGTTACGTTTGTTCTTTCAGTCGTTATCATTAGTGTTATTTCATCAAATAAATAGTGAATAAAATTATATGCATATTACAAAGCCAAATTTTCCCACAAGGGATAACATGGTCCTTCGAACAAACTTTATCCAGTGATTTATAGTCAACAACATAGAAGGGCTAGTTGTAGCTCTATTTCAATAACGATATTTTGCCTCAACATTTTGGTGTATAAGGACAGGGTTAGTTGTAACTCTTCTCGTAGCTGTTGTGATTTGTTCAGTGCTCAACTTGCTCAGTTGGTATCAAGTGTTTACGCGGTTGCACGCAAAATTTAGAGGAACAATCAAGCGTCGCCTTAGAGTAACAAGGTCGTAAGAGACATTTTGTGTGAAATTGAGTTTTTCACAGAGCAGTATAGAATGAAACACTGTGCATCGGTCTAACAAGGTTGTAAGTGCCAATTATTGTTAATTAAGATGTTATAAAGCGATTTCACTTACGCCCTTATTCTATATTTTTTCTTCGTTAATGTAACAAGGTCGTAAGTGGGCTCTTACGACCTTTTAACTCAAACATAATATTACATTGTGTAAGTAACAAAGTCGTAACAACCACCAAACGTAACATTATACTCAAAGTAAAGAAACCTTTTTATCATTTAGGACATCCCAAACACCGCATCTATTTTACTCACATGACTGATCGTTTGAACACACAATCTTTGAAACGGAAGTTTTCAGTTTTACTTCTTTTTTGTTAAATTGTTGAATGAATTATTGTCAATTAACTTCGTTTTTGTTTAAAACTCCGTTTGTTAAATTGTGTGTTCAAAATTGGATTCAGTTAAAATGTATCAAATAAATGATATATTGTGCGTGAAATGGACTGTATCATCAACATATTGTCCCGCGATTGTTTCCACGTCTCCGGATTCAACGTCGAAAAAGCGACATGTTAACGATGTGTTCGAGTATTTTTTTGGATACGCCAAACTCAAGTTGATTCTTCCGCTTGTCACCGATAGAGCATTTATGACAAAAATACTTCGTGTTTAAAGTCCTCGTTTTGTCAAAGCGATGACACATCTAATTTATTTCTCGCGAGAACTGCAATTAATCCATGTGTTGGACCATATTAAGGTAACTTTTATAAAGAGTTTTGCGTAGTCTTCATTCATCCATTTTGTATAGTCTTCATTAACTTCATGCGATGCCACATTAAATGGTGTACCGTTACTCTTTCAAATGTTACAGTTAAATGATTGTTTTGTATCTATTTTCATGCAATGCCATTTGACATAATGTACCATTATTTATTACCGTTAGCTAAAACAATAATGCTTAACATGTAAGGTATTCTGTTAAAGCTGTTGAGTACCCTCACTTCATGCAATGTCACGTTACATGGTGTACCATAACTCTTTCGATTATCACAGTAAAATGATTGTTTTGTGGTTAACTATTTTCCTGCAACGTCATTTGACACAGTGTACCACTACGTATTACTGTCAGCTGTTTTTTATTTATGTTCATTTAGGGTTTCCAACACGAATGCAATATTTCGACTAGCATCATTGACAGTTTGGTGTGTGTCGACGTTTTGGATGCGGTCATATCTGATGTTATCGATTCGGTCAGCAGCAACAGCACCCCCGACAACGTCGCCGGTACCAACATCGCTGGTAGCAGTTCCCGCGGAAACATCGTTGGTAGCAGTTTCTGCAGCAACGTTGCCGGTAGAAGTTCCCGCGGCAACATAGCCGGCAACGTCACACTACCTCGTATTCACCACCGATTTCCTAGATCATCAAAACCATCGGCATCGACGGCTATCCTCAGTCCGTCGTCAGTATCTACCTCGCCACAGTCATCGACGTCTGCAGCTCGTCCAGCAACGATGCGTGGTCAACCGCCCAGCGAAAGAATTTTTAAGCCAGTACCAAAACGACGCCGAATGGATTCTGAAGAAGAGGATGCTACATATATGAGCGAAACTAAGAACGACAATGACATAGTAAGCCGCAGCATCGAATCCGTCATTGCAAAATTGTCTAAAGAAAATAGTAATGCAAGTTGAAGATTATTTCAGCAGCTCCAACAACGATTCATCACCAGAAAAACTGACAAGGAAAAAGAAGCGTGGAGACAATAAGCAAAAGCAGCGCCAGAAAGCCCGTAATTCTGGCCAAGCATACATCGAACGACGTAATAACTCTGTCGCAGCAAAAGTATTCACATATAAACAGTGTAAATGCCGTGGAAATAGCTGTTATGACATTGACTTAGACCAGCGACGCGTTTTGTTCGCCAATTTTTGGGCAATCAATAGCTATAATTTGCAGCAAGCTTTTCTTTGTAATCACATGACCGTACCGACGAAGAAAAAACGCGTCCATGTCTCTGACGATGACCGAACAAAAGACAAAGCTCCGTCGTCTTCGGAGTGCCATTTTATCGTGAACGGTAACAAACTACGTGTGAGCCAGGTGGTCTTTATCGCTACTTTGGGCATCACTCAAAAACGGTTGAACTGTCTCATTCGGCGTCCAGAGCTGCAGCACGGTGTCGTACCAGAAGGCATGCGTGGTAAACAGCCGTGCAGCTTAAAGATACCAGAAAATCGCTTGACCGGGGCACGCGAGTTTTTCTGAAGTTTAGCTTACAAACGATCACACTATCGAAGGGCAGATAGCAGCCGCAAATATCTGCAGCCTGGACTATCAACAACTGTTCTTTTTGACGCATATCGAAAAGCGCTCAACCGAATGGCTATGTGACCTTCAGCAATTTTTTCGATATCTGGCAAACAGAATTCAACTATGGGTTTGCACCACCACGTAATGACGTTTGCGATAAATGCACTACCTACAAATTGCTCACAAATACCAGTGACAACCAAATCAATGATAACGACGCCCACATTCGAAGGTTGCAACAAGCGTTTAAGGTATGTTCGACAGTGTATTTTTGAATGACTGGCTGACTGACCCACTGACTGGCTGTTGCAAAATAGACTGTTAAACATAGCTTAAACGCTTTCATTAATACAGTATTAATGAAAGCGTTTAAACTATGTTTAACAGTCTATTTTTTCAACAGCCATCCGGCTGGATCCATAAATGCAGAAATTTCTTTGGAAAGTTTCATTCACAGATGGACCGGCAGTTACAAACAGTTATACTGCCGGTCGACAGTTAAATATACGGTTGAACATCCTTAATGCCATGTGAAAGAAGATGACAGCATCATCGCAAACGATAAATGCAACATAATAGTAGCGTCATTCGATATGGAGAAGGTTTTGGCGATGCCATCCACGAAACCGTCCAACATGACATACAAACGAAAGTTGCGGACGTTTAACTTCACAATTTGGGAAAAGTGACGGGAGCTGCCACTTGTGTTGTGTGGAATGAAACAAAGGACTTGAAAGGTTCTAGTGAATGTGCCACCGCGCTGAGAATGTGGCTTCAATCGTTGCGATCCGATGTTGAACAAGTTATTATGTTTAGCGATACTGCTAGTGGACAAAATCGAAACCAGGCTGTGGCAACCATGTGTATGAACCAGCGTTTTTTTCAAATCTGCCCCTGAGCAAAAAGTTGAGTATTTCTAAGAGATATTGAGCATTTTGGAGCAACCCTAAAACTGCATGCTTTTAAATTATTAAATGTTTCAGCAGTTCTTACGTATAGCCATAGTCTTATATAATTGACATAGTAATAAACTAGTTATACTTATTGTAGTAACACGTTCTAAAATCTAGTATGTATAGATTTGTAACACGGGACTCTAGTAAAAAATCTGGCAAGCGACTAACTCTCCAGCCTACTTCGGACTCAACCTCAGAATCCGAGGAACTAGCATCTAGCAATGATGATGGTTCTGTTGCCGCGATTGATGAACCTAGTACGTCGAAAAAACCAGCGAAGAAGTGCAAAGATTTTGGTTAGTGATAAACTGTATTGAGCGGAACTATAGTTTATGTTATGAATGAAAGCCAAATCACGGAGATATCATCATGAGCCAGTGACTGAAATAAGATTCTAGAATAAAATCTCACGTATACGACGAATTCTTCGAATATTCGAATACAATAGTGAGACCAGCGATTCTGAAATGAAATTGTAAATAAGGAATTTTGGAATTCGCTCATTAGAGAAGTATAGAGCTAATAACATAGTGTAATTCGACAGTTTGACGTTATGTTACATTTAAGAATATATATAAAACAACTGTAACTAGAAATCGGGTTACATGCGCGAAAGGAAACTACTACTATCCCTAACAGGGAATTCGAAATGTTGATCCACAGCAAATAATAATGGATAAGATCTAAATGGGTATGTCCGTCAAATGAGATACCCCGGCCCGAGGAATGTAACGAAAAATTGTTTTGCAGTTTTGGGCTAACTTTTGGACTACTGGGCTGTTACAAAAAAATTTGGGCTTTTGCCCCGTAATGGCTCTTAACCTTTCACCCCGTAATTTCTGGATTTTGATGGTACATGAACCATGTATACCTTATCCCATGTCTTTCCTGGAAAATATAGCATCGAAAAGCGGAAGATTCCTGGCGTTCGAGTTATTTATGGTTACCGATGCTCACTCCGTTTCCACTCGGTAAAAGTCGTGTCAATTTTAATATAAAATGACTGTGCGATTGGTTATCTTTGGCATCAGGCGCCAGAAGAAATCGAAAACGCATACACAAATATCTCAGTGCTAAATCAGTTGTCCTTCCAGCGGAACGTTTTTGCAAATGGCAGAAAGATATGCCTTGGCTAATATGGAACAACGCCGACAAGACCTTACAATGCTCTGCATGTATCAGGGCGGGAAAGACAAATGAATTCACAGTTGGAAGTGCCAGACCTACCGATTACTGGAGAAAAGACCGTACAGTCCGACATGCAGATACTCCTGATCACCGACATGCTAGTACTATGGGTCGAGAAGTTGGATCTATGGAACGAGCGCATCAACAAATGGTTCAAAAAGCATCTCCAGTATATCGATGTCTTCCGAAATCTACTTTTCGTTTTCCAGAAAGAGCAACCTATTTCATCGGCTTACGACCTTCACATGCTTCTCAAAGCGCACAATGTTGATCTGAAACCAGCGGTGAGCGCAATTGATGCGCGACTAAACTTAACACGTACCCTCCAGCTTAGCTTAGCTGCTTTCAGTTAGAGATAGTCTCTGTTCGAGAACAATTTCAACGTACGTGTGACGTCATAAAAGAAACGGTTGGTGGATAAATGCTAAGTTTAGTCGCGCATAACAAAAGTGGCCAAAGTCAAGCTGAGGGGCGTGACGTCGTAGGCTGGTATGCCGTTCTAGTACAGATCCTGAGCTTCGACCTTTATGTGGTCACCAGATTATCATTAAGCTTAAGCCGGGGGCTGCCGCCCCCCGAATCCCCCACACTAAGATGTTCCTTTTTCCACTAAGCTAGCGCTTCTCCTTCTGTAAATTCAATTATTTTCTAAACATTAAGTCCAACGGTAGTTGGGATCTCGCCGATCGCGGTGCTTCTGATATTTCCAAAATGCATTTATGGGCATTTTTATGTTCAAGCCGCAGTTTTCTAATATTTTAATTAATGTTGATCCCGTATAGGTATATTCATTTGTTATTTTAGGAGTCTTTGCCTTCGAAGCACATTGCATCATCAAATATCCACCAGGGATTCACCTCCTACTCGATGTTGGATGCCCTAAATGCTACCGTAGAGACTGAGATTCTACAACAACTTGTCTCCGCTCCAGCATTTGGTCTCCACATTGACGAATCCACCGACCTGTCTCAAAATAAATTACTTCTCATGTACGTTAAGTATTTTGACAGGGGTGAAAACGCTGTTCAACTTCGGATGTTGGGTGCAATTGAACTCGAAGCACTCGACGCCGCCTCTATTAGCAATAAAATTGAACAATACTTTACGGACAAAAAATAGATAAGTCGAAGCTCGTATGGTTTACAAGCGACGGCGCAGCAGTCATGCTTGCTGTAAAGAATGGGGTGCACAAACATCTCCGCGATAAATTCAACGTGCCGCATATGATATAGTACCACTGCGCGGCGCATCGCGAAGCGCTTGCGCTAAAAGATTCCTATAATAATATTCCGTATTTTACCAGATTCGACAACAGCTTCAAGGAAATAGTAGCGTTTATGAATATGCATAAGTCCCGTTTAGCCGCGCTGAACGTTGGTGAAATTTTGGACAGCGACTATGTTCAGCCGGAGCGGATCTTTGACGTTCGTTGGCTTTCTCGGTCGAATACCATGTCCCAGATGGTACGCAGCATGGAAAAAATACAGATTGCCGTCGAACGACTTGCTGAAAGTAGCGATATTGCTAAAAGGGTCTTCAAAATAATAACAAGACCTGACTTTCTGCTCACACTCTTTCATGTCAGCGATATCTTAGCGGTTTTGGCGATTCTCAACAAAAAATTTCAAAAGCAGCAATTACACCCTGCCGAAGTACACAGCATGGTAACTGCAACAGTGGACACAATTTGTGGCAGTTATTTGCAGGGCGAGATTGAACTGGGTCCGAATGCTGAACGCTTGCTGACCGGCGAAATGAAATTGAAAATGGGCAGCACTTTGAGCACTGTTCGACCTGATATAGAAGACAAATTACGTCAACTGGCACGCAGCGTATTCGGCGCTTTGCGTGATAGACTTCACGACAGCAACGAAGTCATCATGTCTTGTCGCATTTTCGATACGGCATGTTTGCCAACCGACCCAGAATCCATCACCAAATACGGCAAACACCAAATGAAGCTGCTGCTCAATATCTATGGAGATGCTGTCCAAGTCGGTAAAGCTTCGGCGATGAATGAATGGGCTATATTTCGAGCAGCTCAGCTGAAACAATCTTCATCGATTCAAGATTCATTTCGTCTCGTTATGATTAATGACAACTTTCCGGAGTTACAAAAACTCGTTTATATCGTCAGCTGTTTCGACGCTTCAAATTCAGAGATTGAACGGGGCTTTTCGTTGCTGAACCGGCTTAAAGCAAAGCTCCGAAACCGACTTAAGGCCGCCACAATCGATAGATTGATGCGACTACGACTGAACTCGAAACCGTATAACGAGTTCGACTACGATAAGGCTTACAACATTTGGTTGTCAAAAACAAATAAAGGTCGATATGATGTTCGGAAAACCATTGATGGCGGCACTACAGGCAGCGTTGGTACTGTCATGGTTTGCTCAGGTCCGACTCATCAACCACAACGTCAGTTAATTGACATAACACCTGATGATGACGCTGAAGATTTCGAAGGCTTCGATGAGGAAGAAATCAGAAAATTACAGAACATCTATGCTGAAATGTGACTATCAGGTGAGAGTCTTGGCGTAGAATCTTGTGCGTGAGTAAACTTAAGCTGTGAGGCTTATAAAACTCTTTTGTCAAAAGCAAAATCGATTCCGTTGTTCAGTGAACACAAGTTCCATTTTTGTGTAAGAGAACAGAAATTGGTCCGTTTCAAATTTCTTACATTATAATTTGAAAATGTTCGCGAACAGCTAGGCTTTAAAGTACACAGCATCCATATTGCATTTTCTAACCGCGTTATTGAACAGAAAAATGTCGAAATTGGATGTGACATGTGAGTATTAAAATCCGAGTTTTGTTCTCTAACAAAGTTAACTACATGGTGTCAAAAGAGGATGGTTGGCCTCACATCTTAAGTTTACTATCGCATTGACCAACCTTGCTATGTAAAAAGAAATTTTTTGAAAATGTTATTTTAGTTTCAAACTTTCAAATAAAAATAGAGCTGAGAACAATTTTTTCAAATATAATCCCGAAACTTTGGGCATTGAATAAACAAGAAAATTTAAGTGGTGACAGAGAACAGTAGAGTAGACGATATATATTCTTAGGGTTAACTGACATTGAGCAAAAGGTTGAGCATTTCTAAGAAACCTGGAGCATTTCTAAGAAAAGTTGAGCAAATGCTCAATAAAATGCTCAAAAAAAACCTGGTATGAAATTCCTGGCAACTGCAGGTGATCGCAAGATATCGCAAATTTACCAGAAATTTATGGAGTCCGGACATAGTCACATGAGGTGGACAGTGTCCATTCAGCCATTGAACGATGTGCCAAAACTCAAGAAATTTATACGACTGGTGACTGGTTCGGAATAATGCGTAATAAGCGTAATTATACTGTAATTGAGCCAACAATTCAACAATGGCGGGACTGTTATGGTTGTTCTAAGTTTATCAATATGAAACCAAATATTGCCGATGATAAAACTAAAGTAATGTGGACAAATTTAAAATGAATTCAGTACCGCAGAGACGATTTAGATGGTTTTCGTGTGAAGTATGAACTAGACAATGATGCCGAATGAAAGCGCATCACGACGGCAACAACGAAATCGACAGAAAGCTACACTGTATCTACTAATGTCGACAACACGCCAAAAAGAAAGATTTGCTGTCGATGGCCAAATACATCCCGTTGGAAGCTCGACAAATCTTCGAAGCGTTTACGGTCAACGAAAAATTGCCTAATGACGACAGTTCGGATGAAGAGGAGTCGTGACTATATCATTCAGTTAGTAATTTTAACCTTATGCTAACGTTTAAAATATCTGGAAACACATTATAATATGGCTTATAAAGGTCGTAAGAGACAACAATATAATCATTGCTGTTTGAGTATCAAGGTCGTAACGGTATACTTACACGCAATGTGCGTTTATGTAACAAGGGCGTAAGAGACGTTTATCTCGTTATTCAAATTACGAATCAAAATAGAATACGTAACTTTAAAATAGTTTTTAAGACATAAATAAGTCCAAAAAACGCAATTATTTTATTATCAAGTCTTTTTGAACGCGGAAGTTTTTTCGTGTTTTCTCAAAATCATAAATTTGTCTCTTACGACCTTGTTACTCTAAAGCGACGCAAGGTTAATTGACTGTTTCAAACAATTTTTAACCTGTTCGGAGAGTAACTTGTTGGCAACTAACTAGTTGTAGTTTGTACATTGACTATTAACTTAATTTCAGATTATATAACAAAGTCTAACATAATGGTTCTCACACCCGCTTAGCTTAAGCAGCAGCGTAACGGATACGTTACTAATGCCAAGAAAGAAATTCAAAACTCAGATAATATAATCGCAGAGTCTGAACTGAAACTAGCTAGCGCAACTGCGACTGTACTAAAACTGAAGAATTATCTAAGCATTATCACATCTCTTGATGAAGAGTTATTGTGTGCAGTGACGGATGAAGCAGTATTAGCGTCAGAAATTACAACCGCTCAGCTGTTTACTGAAATGGTTCGTGATGTCATCTGCAAGCTGGAGGGCGCAATAGAGGCCTACAAATACTACGAACAGAATTCTGTTCCGACTCAACCTACCGAGTTAGATGTCTCTTGTGTATCTGAACGGTCTTTAGTTAAGAAAATTCAGCTACCAAAACTGTTCATACCCAAATTTTTTGGCAATGCCACCAAGTGGCAAGAGTTTTGGGACAGTTTTGAGAGCACAATTCATACAAATAATGAATTGTCCAACACAGACAAATAAAAATATCTTCGGTTTTTTGGGCGGTGATGCGCTCAGGCTTATAGAAGGATACTGTCTGACGAATCACAGTTATGAAACAGTCGTAGAGTGTCTTAAGCAGGGTTTTGGCGACCCGGAAATAGCAATTTTTCTCCATTTTGAAACGATGTTAACACTCAATACGGCGAACAACGATGCGGACGGTATTCAGCGTGTTTTTGACGAGTGCGAGAAAAACATTCGTGGTCTAGCGGCGCTCGGCATTGAAGAAACAACGTTTGGCCGTGTGTTCACGTCTATAATTTTGTCCAAGTTACCGCAATAGACACGTTTGGAACTACACCGCCGCAAAAGATCTGACCATTGGACTTTGGCAAAACTGCGTGAACTACTCAAAGATGAACTTTACGTGCGTCAAATAAGCAAACACACCATTGGTTCTTCAAACTCGTCTTCTATTCGAGGCAAATATTCAAATAGCAATATTTACCCCAAACACAATCGTCACAACTGGAATCACAATGGCAACAACCGATCTGCAGCAACAGATTCAAATCTGGTCGCGACAGAAAAAGGAGATGCCAAAGAGAAAAAGTGCTACTACTGTGATGATAGTCAATTTGCATGGAATTTTGGTCCTATTTTTTAGTTTGGTACAGTAATTATCGACGTCCAATTTAAAAGAAGAAATAAAGTTGTTTGGTATAAATAAAGAAATAAATAAAGTTATTTGGTTTAGTTGAGTTAAGGAACTGGTTAATGTGTTTAATAAACAACACATGGACAGAAGTTGATATTCTTTTTCAATAACACGTTTACTGATTACGATTGCCGTTATATAGCATTTTTGGCGCTAGTGCACTTTGACGTTATTTACTAGCGTATGCAAGCTGCCAGATTTGACCTTGGTAGGGGGCTGCATGTCACGAAAAAAATTTCGGAAGCTTTACGGCAGCTTCAGTGTCGATGCTTAATCCCAAGTTTTTGCGAAACAATTAGCAAATACCAAAGGATCACAGTGAAATGAAAAACACACATATGTATCACGTGCTGGCGATACGGCGAACGTTTATAGTGGGACATATGTATTTGGCTTCATTTGGCCAACCCGGTTTTAAGGCCTCTGTCTCCTACTATGTTAGGGGTACAGCGGTCCACCATACCTCATTAAGACCGTCGGACATGCTATTACTACACACACAATTCTCACAGCCACATTACATTTCCGTCCAAAAGACTGGTGCTATGGGCCAAAAATTTCCGATGTAGCCCCCCGACTAAATGACATGGTTTCGTGAAATGACCCATAAATTAAATTCCGGATAAATTCTGAAAATCTTTTGACAGATTACACCAGACTCCCTGTTTGGGCACAACCACTATAATAGATTTTGAATTGAGATCATATTTCCAAGTTGTACGCCAGTGAACCATCGAATTTCCGATAAATAAACGTTGCAGTATGTACCAATATCGCACAAAATTCGGTCTGAATTAATCATCAATGTTTTGTTGAGATATTTTGGGGGCCATTAACTGTGGGGTTTTCTGTCAAGTAAACACAACATTGCTGGTACTCTAAACTTGAACAAATTATAGATGTCAAATTTATTTCAGTAAAATAAGAAACGACCAAATCGATGGTATAATCGTACCAAACTGCGTTTAAAGATCATGTTGTTCGCGTGCCCTAAACGGAAGATATCTCACCGCGAATTTTTGCACGATTCAATTGATGATTTCTACAAAAGAACAACCATTGTGTGGGCATCAAAGCATACTTATGTATATTCTGCAATTATTACACAAAGGGATGTTCGCGTTTGCGATTAGCAGTTTTTGGTATTGCTGCACCATCAGTAAACAGTTTTTCCGCTTTTGGATAATTATAGTAGTAGCTATTTTTGGAGAAATTGCTATTCTATACAGTTTTGGCAATGTGCCCTTATAGACCAATGATGATGTACAATTAATATGACTTTTGTCTGAGAAGATTTGAATTGATTGTGCCGTATTTTAGATCCTTCGTTGTGTTTCCTTTGAAGACATCGCAACATTGCATTGCCAGAAATGTAACCTTGGAACATGGGTCACACTATGATTTGGCGTTTTTTTGAGAATATGACTCGTGGGCTGCATACTACTAGACCATCGACTATAGTGGCATCTCCAAACATTGTG
>JASANE010022569.1:0-16279 GCA_030248225.1 Trileptium ribeirensis | reverse complement strand
AAATGGTATCGGGAAATTGGGAAATCGGGAAATTGGAAAAGCGGCAAATTGGTAAATCGGGAAACTGGGAAATCGGAAAATTGGGAAACGGAGAAATTGTATCGGGAAATTGGGAAATCGGGAAATTGGGAAAACGGGAAATAGGTAAATTGGGAAATTGGGAAAACGGGATATTGGGAAATCGTGAAAACAGGAAATCGGGAAATGGAGCAATTGTATCGGGAAATTGGGAAATCGGGAAATTGGGAAAACGAGAAATTGGGAAATCGGGAAAACGGGAAATCGGGAAAACGGTACGAAAACCGAAGAAATTCTGGAAAAGGACAGTAGGTGGGGAAACAGGAAAATAATGGGACGTACAAAGCAAAAATATTGGAAAATGGTAAATAAAGGAAGCCTCAAAAAGCGAAATAACAAAGTGTTAAAATGCAGGAAACTAGAAACTACTTGGAAAAGGAACACTTGGGAAGCGGGAAAGTGGTAGTAAATGGAAAACATAGAACTGCCAAATGCTAGGAAGTCACACACTTGAGGAATGCAAAACTGGTACAACTGGGGAAACTCTTCGTATGAGAACGTTGCAAAACAGAAAAAAGAAAAAGGAAGTATTTTTGGTACCAAGAAAGCTAGTTGAAATGCGGAACACGGAAATGGAATATAAAAGAAAAACATGGAAAATTACACATGTTGGAAAACAAAAAAGGTAGAAAATTCGAAATGTTGTCAAATGGGGAAACATGAACATGAAACTAGAAAATGTTGTGATGCCAAGTGCTTGAGAATCTGAATGTGTTGGAAAGGGAAGAGTTGGGTACTCTAGAAACTTGAGAAATATTACAACAGGGAAATATAGTTAGTCGGGAAACTTATAAATACAAAAAACAGGAAACTAGAAAATGGAAAATGCTGGGGTCGGAAGTCTAGTTAAACCAGGATATTGGGAATCAAGAAACGGTCAGGAACGGGTAAATGTTGGGAAACGGTAAACTTAGACGTAAAAATGACAGAAACGAAAGCTTAGGGGAACAGGGAAATGTTGAGAAACGGAAAATTTTGGCACGGTGATCTTTTTCTAGAAAACAATTTTTCAAATTTGGTCATGTTATTAATGTGTTTGTGAAAGCAAGCGAGTGTTATACATTATAAATATGCCAAATACGACTGTGTTATCTAGAGTTCTATTGGATCAAATTATAATGTTTAAAATGTTGTCTTGCGTTTTATGTTCAACGAACTTGATTTTTACAATTGTGTAGTCTGTTTTCATTTGTTTATGTATCGCGTGATGCCATCAAGCATAGCGTATATTCGGTTTTTCGGTAAGCTGATTACGACAATTTGGTTATCTACAGTTTATCCACGAATGGTTCATGCTTTTTCCTGGGGTTTTAAATATGTTAGGGTAGGTGAACACGACATCCAGAATATAGCCTCTCTTCGGCTGCTAGGTTATGCATTGCGTGCTCGGCATCAAGCATGATCCATATATGTTTTAATACGATAAATACAATCACCGCGATGTACAACTTTTCAGAACAATACTTTTTGTGGGACTTCTCTCAGGACCGCTGCGAGCCTGTATATGATACGGTGATCTTTTTCTTGAAATAAATTTTTCAAATTTCGACAAACTTGATTTAAAGAGTTGTGTAGCCTGTCTTCGTTTGTTAGGTTATGTATCGCGTACAGGTCATGTTTCGCCATGTTATTAATTATTAATGTGTTTTTGAATTCAGACGAGTGTTTATGAATTGAAGCGAGTATTTTACGTCATAAATATACCAAATACGGCTGTATTATTTGGAGTTCGACTGGACCATATTATAAAGTTTAAAAAGGTTTCAGGGGCTTTATGTTCGACGAACTTAATATGTGGAATTGTGTAGTCTGTGTTCATTTGTTAGATTATGTATCGCGTGCAGGCTGGCTGGCAAGCATGGCGTATATTGTGGTTTTAGGTAAGCTGATTACGACAATTTTGTTACCTAACCCACCACGAACAGTTCATGCCTTTTCCACGGGCTTTAAATGTGTTTAGGGTCATTAAATATGATTTCCAGAATATAGTCTGTCTTCGGTTGTTTGGTTATACATTGCGTGCTACGCATCAAGCATGGTCCATATATATGTTTTAGTACGCTGAATACAATCATCGAGATTAACAACTTTTCAGAAGACGAAATTTTAAAAAATTGATTTCTAGAACAAGATCACCGTATCCTATTCAGGCTCGCATGGGAGAAGTACCACAAACAGTATTGATTTATTGATACAAACAGTTCATCGACCCGAAAAGGCATTCACCATATGAGGCAGATTGTAGACAATCAAATTGTCATATTCAGCCTACCGAAAAATATAATATACACTATGGTTGATGGCCTGCACACGATACATAACCTAACAAATGAAGAGAGACAACGCAATTCTGGAAATAAAGTTTGACGAAATTTGAAAAATTTATCTCAAGAAAAAGATTACCGTATCATATTCAGGCTCACAGCGGCCCTGAGAGAGGTCCCACAAAAAGTATTGTCCTGAAAAGTTGTAGATCGCGATATGTAGACCATGCTTGATGCCTAGCAATCAATGCGTAACCCAACAATCGAACACAGACTATATTCTGGAAATCGTGTTCATCGACCCTAGACCCATTCAAAACATCTAAAAAAGGCATTCACCATATGAGGCGGATTGTAGACAACCAAATTGTCGTATTCAGCATACCGAAATATATAATTTACATTATGCTTGATGGCCTGCACGCGATACATAATCTAACAAATGAAGACAGTCTATACAATTCTGGAAATAAAGTTTGTCGAAATTTGAAAAATTTATTTCAAGAAAAATATCATCGTATCATATTTAGACTCGCAGCGGCCCTGAGAGAGGTCCCACAAAAAGTATTGTCCTGAAAAGTTGTAGATCGCGATGATTGTATTCAGCGTATTAAACATATATAGATCATTCTTGATGTCGAGCACGCAATACATAACCCAGCAAAAGAAAACAGATTATATTCTAGAAATCGTGTTCATTGATCCTAAGCCAATTTAAAACCGCTGGAAAAGGCATGAACTCTTCGTGGCGGATTGTAGATAACCAAATTGTCGTACTGAGCATACCAAAAAATATAATATACACTAAGGTTGGTGGCATGCACACGATGCATAACCTAACAAATGAAGACAGACTACACAATTCTGGAAATCAAGTTTGACGAAATTTGAAAAATTTATTTCAAGAAAAAAATCACCGTATCATGTACAGGCTCGCAGCGGCCCTGAGGGAAGTCCCACAAAAAGTATTGTTATGAAAAGTTGTAGATCGCGATGATTGTATTCACAGTACTAAAACATATAGATCATTCTTAATGTCGAGCACACAATACATAACCTAGCAAAAGAAAACAGATTATAATCTAGAAATTGTGTTCATCAAACCTAAGCCAATTTAAAAACTTGTAGATATTTACGGTTGTATTCAGTGTACTAAAACATATATATATATATATAAACCATGCTTGATGCCTAGCAATCAATGCGTAACCCAACAATCGAACACAGACTATATTCTGGAAATCGTGTTCATCGACCCTAGACCCATTCAAAACATCTAAAAAAAGGCATTCACCATATGAGGCGGATTGTAGACAACCAAATTGTCGTATTCAGCATACCGAAATATATAATTTACATTATGCTTGATGGCCTGCACGCGATACATAATCTAACAAATGAAGACAGTCTATACAATTCTGGAAATAAAGTTTGTCGAAATTTGAAAAATTTATTTCAAGAAAAATATCATCGTATCATATTTAGACTCGCAGCGGCCCTGAGAGAGGTTCCACAAAAAGTATTGTTCTGAAAAGTTGTAGATCTCGGTGATTGTATTCAGTGTTCTAAAACATATATATGTACCATTCTTGATGCCTAGTATGCAACACATAACCCAGCAACCGAAGAGAAACTATATTTTAAAATCGTGTTCATCGACCCTAAACACATTCAAAGCCCCTGGAAAAGGCATGAACTGTTCGTGGTGGGTTAGGTAACAAAATTGTCGTAATCAGCTTACCGAAAAACACAATATACGCCATGTTTGACGACCTGCACGCGATACATAGCCTAGCAATTGAAGACAGATTACACAATTCTGGTATTCAAGTTCGTCGACCGTAAAACCCCTGAAACTTTTTATTAAAATCTAAAATAAAGTTAGTTAATTTAAAGTAACATTTTCAGCCTAAAATTAACGCCTTACAGCTGTCAGCGTGTCCATTTCGCGATTGCTCGATTTTACAATAAAAAATTCAAAACCCAGATTACAAGCCCCTGGGAAAAGCCAACCCCTGGCCTCTATATATTGGTAATAAGGTGGATTCATCGTTAAGGAAAACTGGTTAAACAGAGGATCTCGGAATACGAAAAATACTGGAAAACAGCTAAAGTGGCGAAACGACACAATATTTGGAAACACTGAAGTACGAAAACGGGGAAACTTGGGGGAAATGCTGAAACACGAGGCTGTCGAGAAATCATTGTATTGGGAAATAGAAAAATGTTGAAAAACAGGGAAGTTTGTAAAAGGGGAAATGTGAACCCGTTTACCGAAATACCCGTTTCCCCAGTTTCCGATTTTCATAAATTCTCATTTTCGCGATTTTTCGTTTTGCTAATTTTCCCATTTCCCAATTTCTCGTATTCCCCTTCTCCCGATTTGCAATTCCCCAATTTCCCAATTTTTCTTGTTCCCAATTTCCCGTTTTCCCAGTTTCCCGTTTTCCCAATTTCTACTCCACCTGACTTTTCACATTGTACTGGTTGAGAATATGGGGAATTTGGAAAACGGGAAATCGGGAAAATGGGAAAAACAAAATATACAAAATGTGTCTAATATATGGGACACACACAACAACGTAATATAATTTCCGACGGGAAAATGGGAAGCCCCTAAAGGTGACACGGGCCCGATGTGTTATCTACATCGACGACATACTAATTTTCTCGCCCACATTTGAACAACACTTAGCAGACCTCATCACGATATTTGATAGGTTCCGTAAGGCCAACCTCAAGCTGAAACCTTCCAAAGCTCAATTCGGACAGAAACAATTAAAATATCTCGGACACATTATTAGTTCTGAAGGAGTTAAACCTGACCCGGGAAAACCGCCGCAATAGACAACTACAAAATACCTGAGACTCTCAAACAACTACAAAGCTTCTTAGGACTTGATGGCTGCTATCACAAATTTATACCCCGTTATTCTGAGATTTGTGAGCCACTTAACGCCCTCCGTCGCAAAGACAACGAATTCAAGTGGACACCGCAATGCGAAGAAGCATTCGGAAAATTACGCAAGGCATTAGTACAAGGACCGCTACTCATCTATCCGGACTTCTCCAAACCCTTCATACTGCAAACGGACGCTTCCGGATATGCCCTAGGAGCCGTGCTCTCGCAAAAGACCGATAAAGGGATTCTTCCAGTTGCCTATGCTAGTAAATCGCTCGTGGACTACCAACGCCGATATCCCGCTATAGAAACTTGCCATCCGATGGGCCGCGCTCCATTTCAGGCATTACCGGCTTGGACACGAATTCCATGTTGAGACTGATCATAAATCGCTTAAGGCTCTATTTGAGAGACCCCCGCTAAATTCGCGCCTGGATCAATGGCGTAAAGAGTTACTCATGGAATTTGGTGGATACAGTATTGAATATCGACCTGGTAAGGCTTAATGCTAACGCAGACGGACTTTCACGCGACCCCCGACACGACGTAGAATTTATTTTCCGACTCTGCAGACGAAGCCGAATACCACGCACAGGAGCATCCTCGAATGGTTGCTGTAACTGTAAAAGGACAGGATCGTGGCAAGGGCAAAGCTCCTGCCAAACCAGCGCGGAGACTTTCTACCGAAGAAGCTCGGCAACGACTTACACGACATTTAATGGGACTTCCCTCGGACGCTGCCGTTAACCACCCGCCCGAGTACGTACGAGACCGCTTATATCGTAAGTTCGGAGGACCAAGTTACGATCCTCTACCACACCCAACGCGTTTCATTATCTGCGGAAAGATTGACGACCCGTGGCCTGAAGGAGGCGAAGTGTCCTGGAGGCGCTCGACCGCTCCCGGACCACCGACTGGACCGGCCCCAGCCCAAGAACCCGCGGCTGAGCCGACCCCTGGACCTTCATCGGTCCCTGACCCATTAGTTAGGCCTACGCTGCCACAAGAACCCCCGACTGCTCCGACACTGCCCGCTCCAGGCGCTGAAAGCGAAAGCTCAACCCGTGCCACTGCTGGTACACCTGACCCCACTAGACCTCGGACACTACCGACGAAAGCTAGGAAAAGATATGGTGGTTTACCAGAGGACAAGGAATTCGATACTTTAATTAGGATCGCCTCCGTTGGACACTGTAATTTGCTTTTGTATAATTTTCTTTTTTTCTATACTATCTTTGCCTAGATTATTTGTCTAAATCTAATCGGTAACGTTGTGCTGTTTTAACCTGCTGTTCTGTATTTATAATTCTGGTCGCCAACTCGCTATTTATGTTGCTTGATTCGGTGCTGACTAGGACCGTGGAGTTTCCTATTGATAACAAGTTCAATCGATTTGTTTTACGTATTCTTGATTTCTGACAAAGGGAGTGTAGATTACTTCAAAGTCTAAGTGTTACCACCCGACTGATAATACTAGTTGTTGAAATTTTCTTGCCATCTCTAAGCGCCGGCTTGATAACTCTTTCGGGATCGTACTAGAACCAAGCCCCACTCGTTACGCCTATACATACTGAAGAACGCTGCCTGTGTAAATGGACTCTAACGTTAACCATAATGGAGACATGGGGAATAGTGACTTCTTCGGAGCGACTGATGGACCGATGGAGGACACTGCGCGGATTAGGTCTCGACCGACCGCTGGCACTGGTGAGCGACCGCTCACGCCCCCTCCGCCTTGGCCAACCGGACTTTTGCGACGTGGAGAATTTACCGAAGCGCTCGGTTCGGACGTTAACGCTACAAACGCTATTTTACACCACCTATCTACCCAATCCACCGGCCCAGCAATGATACCGCTAAAGGACATGCCAACCTTCGATGGGAAACCCGGAGGCCAGGACTTTGAGGATTGGGTTCGCATGAATAATCCTCTCGCCTATGCCAATGGTTGGGACGATCGTCGAAAGTTAATTTGTGTACCCGCTCTCTTGCGTGGACCGGCTAGGGAGGCCTTCGAGGGCCTCCCACCGGGAAAACGCCAAAGTTTCCTAGGAATAGTTGCTAACTTACGTTTCCTGTTCTCGTCTTCTCGTAGACCTGAGAAATCACTATCAGGACTTTGTACTCGACAACAGGGAGCAAACGAACCAGTCGCTATGTATGGTCTGGAACTGCAGAAGTTGTGTGATCGTGCCTTCCCCGATATGGAGGATGAGCAGAGGGACACCATGCTACGTATGTTTTTCCAGAGGGGTTTGCGACCTGAGGTGCGTAGGCAAGTCCTTAACCAGATTCATGAGTGCGAGACATTCAGGGATACTGTAGGTGTTGCTAAGCTACTGCTGCTTGCCCCGACCCAGACGCTTCGGTCACCAGTAAACCCCGCACTAAAACGGTGAACTCGTTGCTTGAGGAAGGAGGCGAAGGTCTGATCACACAACTGCAGACCATGATCGAGGAACATCGCAAAGCCAATAATAGTAATAGTGATACGATTAGTCGACTATTGGACGTGATCGAGAAGCGAGCTGAGAACACGCAGCAATTAAATGCACTCGCGCAGCCGTTCGTGCCTGCTGTCGCTGCCGCACCACCGCCACGCGCACTACCGCCGCAGATTACTTGCTACCGTTGTGGGGAACCAGGACATGTTGTGCGTGATTGCCCGCATCCCGCTCGCTATCCGCCAGCTGCTAACAACGCACCGCGCAACGCCGAGCCTGTGTCAGTTTACGTTTCTAGCGCAGTACGCCGGGAGCCAGGGCAGTACCAACCGAGAAACTACGGAGGAGCCTATCCACGAAATGACAACTATGTTATGGGCCATGGAGGTCCTCAACCACCTCCGCCTCGTCGATTCGACACCGGAGCTGGGTATCGGAATAATCCAGGATGGAATAATGGAATAGATCGCTCGAATTTGAGCCAACCTGGATATCAGTCTAACCGTCCACCCCCAGGTTTTGCTAATAATAATCGTGGAAACGGAGACTACATAACTAACCGATCACCCGCAATGTATAACAACAGGCCAGGACTCACCAATGGGTACCCAAGGGGCCCTAATGAGCGGTCCCAGTTTGATAGAGGTACTGGTCCCCAGCAACAGTCTAACCGCCCCAATGTTGGAGATGGAGGAAATAGAAATGGTGATGCAGTGGAGCGCCGCCGATATCAATTAAACTGTAATGCTTCCTTCGCAAACGAAAGGCAATCGTGACACTAGCCCGGCCACTACTCATCGTTTAGAGGTGCTTAGTCGCGAACACGGCATGATCCAAGGCAAGCTAGGGTACAGCGCCCCGACTGGACGCGTGAACGCTATCGCAACTACCGACGAACCACGGTATGACGACGATGGATACCTGATGAATAGAACGATGACGACATGGAATTTCCTGAGATGACGGATGGACTTGTTGAGAGGCATCTGAACGTGATTACGACCGCTCCTTTGGTTGATGCCGCGCGTCTTCCTCGGAGTTGTGGTCCGTTCATGCCGGTCGACGATCCTGAGGATAGGACATTGAGTTCGACGGACGCCGACACTGAACAGTACCTGAAATAAATCACTAGCACTGTACATAGCACGGAAAATCTAAAATACCAAAAAGAGGGTTACTTGGGAGAGGGATTGTATATGTCATGTGTGGATGTACCTAGCGCAGGTTTCGATCCACTTGTATATATGTCTGCGAGCGAATTAGAGGGCGAACCGCGAGGCGAGCGACCGATCGATCAATCGAACTGTCCGGCCATGCGCAGGCCCGGAACGAACAAACGAACCTTGACTGCTTTGGAAGGTAGTAATGGTAGTGTTGAGATTCGTGAAGAAATGGAAACTGGTGATACTGAAAATTATAGGTTAAGTGAGTGTAAGGAAAGTGATGATTTTATTGCCGGTAGTCCTCGGGGAGTCACCTCAAGGGGGAATTCCGGAACCCCCAGCTCTTTGGAAATGACTGAAAGGAGCGTGGAAGATGATGTTGATGTATTCGAGCCATTGTTACTATTTTCCTCCTCTGAAGCTGGCCATCCGAGAGAGAGTGTGGATGATGTTGTTGATGATTATTCCGGCAGGGAAGCCGGTGACGTTGATATGGCTCAGGAAGATATGGATCGATTCGGGTCGTCGTGTGAGGCACCCATGGAGTTTTTAGAGGTCGGCGAACGACCAGGGATGAAGGAGGTTAGGTTAGACGATGTAGAGGCCTCATCAGAGTCGCCTAGCCCTAGTCCCGTTCTAAATTATAGGTCGTATGATGTAGTATGTGGGTCGGACCGCCGCGCGGGTCGTCCCTTGTGTGAGCGTGAGAATTGTGTGTCGTATGAACTTGCTGATTTACCTAGGTTAGGTCGCGCTTGCAGTCTTAGTGAATTTATGGCGGATAATGATGGAAGTGAAGTTGATGTAATTGAATGCTATTTTGAACCGGCCAATTATAGCACTGATGGACTTGAGGTGACTTTCCCGACCTCATTGGCAAGGGGTACCACGGTCATTGGGTCCTTCCTTGATGCTGACCGGGGCCGCCCTTGTCACCCGTATCCAAGCCGAGGTAGCAACGGGTTCGCGACCGTTTGCACCAATGAAGCGGGTATGATCGTTGGGGCTGAAAGTATTGCCCGGGGTCTGCCCAGGTACGGGGATGTAGATGGCGGGGTGGCAAATAAAGACCGCCCATCGCATTGTGAGGCTTCCGTTGCGCCCACCGTTGCTGAAGCGCGCAGTAACGTTCCCCATGCTGAGCTAAGTTCTTTCAATGACTTGCGTGATGAATTTGATGTGGTTGATGATGTTGTTGATCAAAAAGGTAGTGAATTGAGGGAGTCGGTTGAACTCTTATTTGAACAAAGTGGATCCACAGCGAGCGATGCGAATCATTTAAGCGAAGCGAGAGTGTCTAATCTAAGTCAGAATACCACACATGTACATAGTGATTCTGAGGATGAACAGGACGATAAGCGTGGGCATAAGGTAACTGTCGCACCAGACGATTCCGATGACAGCTACGACGAGTACAGCGATAGCGAAATAGATGAAGATCTTGTGCTGAGCGACGAGGAGTTCTGGGCGAACTGGGAAGATCCTAACGCTGGTTGGTACCGACGTGAACCTACCCCCGATGTAAGAGAGTGGCACCGTGAAGAGGCGTGGGAAATGCGCCAAAACAATGCGTTACCGCGAGCACCATCGGACGACGGTATTGATTTGAGTGTGCGAACAAGTCATCTGTCAATCCGCTCCGAGGATGCTGATGACCCCATCAGTGAGGATGAATCCAGAGAAAGCACTGAAGAGGGTAGCGATAGTAGTACTAGTGCTGAGGAGGATCCTATCGAAGGGTCGCCGCGTATGCGCCCGGGTAATTTAGGTGAGTCCGCTGACACTTTGTCTAGTATTTCTAACGATATTTTGGGATCAGCCGAAGAGGTGCCTTGTATGCCCTCGGGTAATCCGGATAGTCTACTTAAGAGACCTCGGACAGCTGAGGATGAATCCGTCGAAGGGACATGAAGTATGTCCCCGGGTAATTCGGAGGAGTCAGTATGCACAATTAGCGAGCAAGTAGACGCGTGTCTGGGACGAGCAAACCTAGTTAATTTTGTACGAAACGCTAATGACGAACGATTACGCCGACTGGACGAGCAACTGCTGACTACATATGGACTTTATCTTACTAACGATATCCCGATTGAACTTGGACGCATTCGCCCATTAACGGCGAACGAAAGAAATCGACTTGTGGGACCGGAAACCTTGTTTGTCATTTCAACCGATCATGCCGAGACTGCGCACTATCACTACCCCCGCATAGAACTAGCAGGGAATCCAACACCCCGTATGGAGGAATGCCTAGTGCCGATTAATTTCAGAGCAGGCGAGATCAACGCCGACCTCGGGCAACCTACAGTATTACAACCGCAAGCTCTTTTCTATCGAGTCTTGCTAGTCATGGAGCAATTAAACATCTTGAGTAGACTTTTCGATGTCCGTTTCGAGTGTAGTGATGATGCGGCTCTGCAACGAGATTCCGCTATGCTGAGCAGTATCCTAGGTATGGCCTCCCCTATCGATCATCGCGTGACTGGGTTGTATCTCGATCCAGTAGCTCTTGCCTCGTCGGAACTTTTCATGGAACTGGTGGGCCAATGCGTGAATGGTCACACGCTCCAGCAAATCATGGAGAAAGAATTTGAGTCAGAGTTAAGTATGCATCCCAAGTGCCGCGAGTGTAAGAGGAGTCATGCCCAACCAACTACAGGCGTTAGTCCTTGCTGTTATTTTATAGGTCACCATGAGAAATGGAATTATCAGGGTACTTTGAGCACCGCCTGCGCACAAGTCCATATTGACGGGTACATAATACCTAATTGGCGTTACAATGTAGGCATTCAAACGCCCCGAATGCAGCGTCTCTCTCGCGCTGTTAACATTGACGTGCACGATATGTTGAGTGAAGCGCCTCAGCTGCTCAAATTTATCTACCGCAATCAAGGTACCGAGGGAGTCCAAATAACCAGTTTTGTCCAACAGGCAATGAACAATACGGAGTTTCTCGACGAATCCCATAGACGGGACTGTTTAGTGCTGTTGTGTGCGCGTCTAAGACTCCTGAGACGTCCTGCTAGTGTCAATCTGCTCCAAATTGAGTGGGGTATGACAATCGGTGAACATGTAGAAGTGAACTACCTAATTTCGGAACATGTGCACTCAGAAGTGACACTGTAAGTAGTTCTACCCAAGACTTGGATGAACAGTTGGCCCTAGCGATGGCAGAGTGTTTGAACCTCCCCGAGGAATCCTCTGAAGCTGATTCTCAGGAGGACTGCACTGAACGAAATGAATCGACCGGAGAAGATCCCGAGCAATTAGACAGGGAAGTGGTGAGTAGTGAGGACGAATCGGAGCCTCCCCGAAATGTGGCCCGACCCTCTTCACCTGGCCTAACCAATAGCCTAGGTCACCCTACCGGCACGAAGAAAGTATGTACTATTTTACTACTACATTGGCTCTCAACATTGGGTTCCACGCGCGCCACGTTCTCGCCATTTAGCGACACCATTTCGCGACCAGGTGCGTTTGTGAACCGCCAAGTAGGCGTTGTCATCGAACGGCAGGGTTTAGTAATTACCTCTGATCAGACTATGCATTTGCCCGTGGTACTACAGCTATCACTTCGGGACTGGGAGCGTAAGTCAAATCCCTTTGAGAGCAATTTCTGTCCGCCGTATGAAGCCAATGGTTCTTGCCGCGCCGATTGCTGCAGAAAAGCCAATTGTACGGAATATCAGCAGCTGCACAAGACCCTGATTATTCTGGAACGCGAGTTAGATGACGCTTATCATGGCGTATTGGACACTACCTATTACTCGCTACTGGTGCACTCTTTTTGTGTGGCAAATGAGCAATTGTGCGACCTCACCAACAATCGCAGGGAGAAGGCTTTTGCAAGCTCAATCGCCGCCGCTGCTGGCGCCGTTTCAGGATTTTTGGGCCTGGGAATGGCTTTCGCCAACGGAGTGCACATTAATAATGTTCGGCAACAAGTAACCGTTCTAGAGAAATTTATGCGCGAGACGAACGACGTCTCTTTCAGGAACACCAAGGCTATAAAACAACTGACCCGAGCTAATGAGGATATCTACGCGTTCTTACATCATAGCATGCAAGAAGTGGTCTCCATGATTGAACAGGTTCGCTGCGCTGATCAAAAAGAGATCACACACGTGCATGACCAGTTAATCGACCACATCCTACGAACCAATATGCGCTCGTCGGTACAAGTCATCATGGAGTCCATGCTGAGCGGTGAGCTATCTCCCGCTGTAATCGATGTCGTTATGCTACGACAATTATTCTCTATGGACCCCCGCATCGCTAAGACTATTCTTATGCGAGAACCCAGCTTAGCATACCAATTTGGTCGTGTTATGCCCGTAAGCGTAGATTTAGCAGCATTTCGCTTCGGGTTCATTCTGCAACAACCATTGCCTAAACGCAGCGACGTCCGACCCTATTTTCGGGTCTACAACACTGGTTGGCACACTCCTGACACGCTTATGCAGCTGAAACTGCCCCTTCCGCAATACGCTGCCCGCTTAGGACATATCCGCTTTGAATCATTGAACTTAGGAGCATGCAAGCAAAGGCCTGGAATTGCTTTTTGCGAACCACACGAGCTGTTAACCGACCATAGCATCAACTGCTTAGAATGGATCATCGCTGGTGAACTAGTGCCCGAATCTATCAAACACGCATGTAGCAACCGAACGCTTCTCGGACCATTCGCCAACGACACCGCCGTGCACACAACTATTCAAGGTGTTCTAATTAGGACCAGCGAACCTGAAGTTATACTGACTAATCGTAGGCAACTCGCACACGTAACGCTAGGTAAGGCTATAAATGTTCCGCCTAACGGAATTTTGTTGTTTCCCCACGGAAACTATACACAATTGGTTATAGGATCAATAGTGCTGACCAGCATGTTGAAGCCCGAGGAAATTAGATTTAAGATTGGACCGAATATTACCATTGACCGGCTCTCCGGTATCAAACTAAGACCTTTAACCTGGAGCTCACTTGACGATGCCAAGGCAACGAACTTACAAGTAGCCCAGATAGCCAAGGAACAAATACAAAAGGTAGTTAACTTTCCCGCTTTGGAGTACACTGGACTCTCGCATTACTTTATCTTTACGATTATCGTCAATGTAATTAGTTTGATCTATTGCATGACTAAGTGTAAGGTCTCGCCTAAGTACGGGTATTATATACCCCGATGGTTCCTTGTCGCGGAAGGTTGATTAAGTCCGAGAGTAAGCCCAAGAAGGCCATTCGATGGATTAGAGCGGATAAGCGAGGCCCGAGCGCCCCAACAGAGGAGGACGTCACACCTAGTACCGCCAGAATTTCGCCGACCGAGGTCTCGATTGTACCTTCGGGGACGCCGCGCGTGTCCGTTGTGTCCAATCGTGCCCCTCGTCGCTCCAACAGATTACTGACAACACGTGCTTCGTCCGACGAGGAACTTGTATTCATAAGGGACGACGAATTATTCGCTGCCCCTACTCGTGACTTACGCCGCGGAACCCGACAATGCATGTTCACCACGCAATTAAACACCATGAATGCAGGAAATACTCAGCTTCTCATCAATGCAAGTATACTTGGCACCCCAGTCACGACACTTATAGACACAGGAGCTGATGTCTAAATCATGTCTCAATCCCTAGCCGCTCGTTTAGGCGTAGTACCCCGAGACACTAACACTACTCGGATAGTATCGGCTACACAGCATGAATTAACAATAAGTGGAGTGGTGAAAGCACCAATTACTATAGGATCGCTAAGCACCCCATGTGACTTTCAGGTAACCACTGACACCCAGTACGAATGCATCCTAGGCACAGACTTCATGGCCCTCCTACCGTACGTGGCTATTAATTTCAAGGACCGTTGTTTAGACCTATCAAACGGAACGGAGAACTGCTCCGCACCTTTCGCCGACCAAGGAGACTATCGACCGCCAGTCATTAATGTAGTATCTAGGAAATATGCACAGGTACCGCCGAACACCGAACTATTCATCAACGCTATCCTCGAGATCACACAACCGCCTACTGGCCAAGCATTATTTGTACCAGACCCCTTCATTAGGGACATCGCCATCGCACACGCCCTAGTGCTCACTGGTCAACGCCTGATTCCAGTGGCAATGATAAATTTTGGGAACCTACCCGTTGCTATACACGCAGGACAAACCATAGGACACATTGAGATGCTTGACGACAATCAGGTCGAGCTCTTATACGACAGCAACAAGCGTCTACTCCAGCTCGGACCTCCTCAGCACGTCAAACAATGCAACCGTATAGGAGTTACACGCGACAATGTAGTACAGGTCATAAACGACCAAAAGAAGACAATCGATACAGAACGATCCATACAGCATAAGCAAAATCGACTTCGGGCAAACTACACTTAACCCGTATGAACTGAAACAATTGAAAACCACTATTTCCGAAAATGCCGACATATACAGTGCACACCCATTCGACTTAGGAAGATGCGGGGTGCACCTGCACAGGATCATTACTGGAGACGCGAAGCCCATCAAACAAGTGCCCTACCACCTGGCACATTCGCTACGTGAACCCTTGAGGGAGGAGTTAAACAACATGGTAGAAGCAGGCCTTATAACACCATTAGATTCACCTTGAGGTTCGCCCATCGTGTACGTCACAAAGAGTGACGGCACCCTGCGTCTATGTGTGGATTTTCGCAAGCTCAGCGTAGTCGCTGAACGCGACTTATACCCGCTGCCCCGCATAAACGACATATTGGGTTGCCTAAGAAACACTAAATTTATGTCTAGTTTAGATTTCAACAAAGGGTTCTGGCAATTAGAGCTGGATCCTGAAACCAAGGAGAAGACCTCCTTTGTCACTGTCCACGGACAGTACGAATACAATGTTCTAAATTTTGGTTTAAACTGTTCACCAGACGCCTTTCAAAGGTGCATGTCAATCATTTTAAAGGGTTTAGAACGGGAACGATGTCTTATCTACATAGACGACATACTAGTCTTTTCACCCACATTTGAACAACATTTAGCAGACCTCATTACTGTATTCGATAGGTTACGTAAGGTTAATCTTAAACGGAAACCTTCCAAATGCCAATTTGGACAGAAACAATTAAAATACCTCGGACACATTATTAGCTCTGAAGGAGTTAAAGCTTACCCCGAGAAAACCGCTGCAATAGATAACTACAAAAGACCTGAAACTCTCAAACAACTACAAAGCTTCTTAGGACTCGTAGGCTATTACCACAAATTTATACCACATTACTCTGAGATTTGTGAGCCACTCAACGCCCTCCGTCGCAAGGACAGCGAAGTTAAATGGACACCGCAATGCGAGGAAGCATCCGGAAAGCGACGCAAAGCCCTAGTACAAGAACCGCTACTCATCTATCCGGACTTCTCCAAGCCTTTAACTCTTCAAACGGACGCTTCAGGATACG
>JASANE010022568.1:0-19012 GCA_030248225.1 Trileptium ribeirensis | reverse complement strand
ATTGCTGTTATTAAGTTTATGTGTCAATGAATTTTTGATGATCTATTAATGGGTAAGATAATCAATCGAACTATTACAGAACAAGTGAGTAAACTAATTTTCGGAAATTTATTTTGTCTTTCACTATAAACTCTACACTGATACTAAGAAGCTTCGTCACTACAGAACCGTATACTGTTTCCCGATACAAGGCAAACTTCTTGTCTCATCCACGGTACTATATTAGTTCGGATCATACATTCGAATCAACTTTCTACCTTGCAGATTCGTCAACAGCAAACGCTGAGCAAGAATTTTGTAATAGCAGTCAACAACTTGAAAAAAGTGTATGCGGCATTTACGTTATCAACAATCCTCATGTGGAAGTTGTGTACCGCAATAGTCTATATCAGTGGTATACAGTGCATGTCGACACTATACAGTAAAACATTATAATGTATGAGGCTCAACTTAACTATACGGCTAAGTCTACCTATCGTTTTTACTGACGGTGTAACTGACACCGTGCACGAATACACTATATGTATATAAATAACAGCATGGTGGAATTGACACCATATAACTTTTAAAAAAATTTATGGCGTAGCCTACGCATATTATTACTGAGACTACACTACCTATGGATACTATCTTAAAATACCATCAGAAACACCACGTTGTCCAGGACACCACATAGTTGATGGTGGCAGAGGCACCCAGGGTGGACAATACTTCCACATGGAGGTCCTTTATAACGTAAAAACTGCATTAGGCCGAACAAAAATGTTCAATGAACAACATGGCAGAATGAATTCGAAGATGTCGAAATGACACGCTGTTCATCAGTATTCAAACTAACTTGTTCAATGATGATATTGAACATACGATACAATACAACCCACGCTCTCCTGTTTGACCTTTGTTCTTTAAATTATATAAGAAAGTGCGCGCATGAACTACACAGTAAGCTGCAGCGACCATGTTGTAAAACAATTTATGCGTGGAATTTTATTGCAGTAAACACAATTTGACACAACGTGAATTATTGCTCCTACAATAATTATTGTAATCAAAATCGTGGTGAGATCGTGCGGCACAACCGCAGTACCTAACTCTATCGCCGAATCTAAACATAGCTAGCTTGGATTGTAGCAACAATATGCAACTCGCCGAAATTTGCATAATAGTGCCACCTCCAAGATTTGGCTGTTACTGTTTTGGAAGTCTTGTGTCTGAATTCAAGAACAGCTCGAAGATAACAAATCCGACATGCTTGGAGAACAAACAGAATGATGCTAGAACGATCTGACCCGCCCAACAACTGAATGTCTGGGAACAATCTGACAGAATAAGTCCCCGAAATGGAGAGAAAAAAAATTGGGCCATGTCAGAATATCTGAACAATTTAAGTTCTGGAATGCTTGCCCATCTTGTGTTGAATTTCCGAAATACTCTGGAGAGGACTGAATGCAATGTTTTTATTTTTCGGCAATTAAACTGTTTTTCAATACATTTTAACTATAATTGTTAGGTTTGGTTGAAAAATTTTTGCCTAGACATTTTACTACATATGAAAATGTGTATATATTTATAGCTATGCCATCTGCCGAGATTATCTCAAGAATGAGTACACTGCTTTTAACTATACAAGTGTTGATCCTGTCTGTTATTGAGCTCAAACAACAAATATTTGAGCCGAGTTCATATAATCAAGCAAAAGGTGATTTGGGTAATGAATAATTATGATAAACTGCCTCTCTACAAAGGGTCACTTCGTACTTATTCTACAAAGATTGAGCATACCGTATAAAGATAGTGAGATTGAGATTGAGAAAGGCTAGGAAGTATTAAATTATGATGGTGAAGGCTGCACGATAAATAGTGAGACTACAGTAGTTAGCTATCTATGAATTTCCAAATAGATGTTTAGTTAGATAGATTGAATGAATTTATCTTGGTGGCATTCTACTGTTTTTAGATGACTGTAGATATTTGTTTCTAGGTGTGGGTGGAGGCTCATTTGGCAATAGCTTCGAAACCGAGTTATACCGATTTACCGACCCATCGATCGCGTCCATCTCGTTGAATTTTGCTGTGCTTTGGTATTGCGCCTCTTGCCGACGACAGTAGTTGGTGATTGGCTATTGCGCTTTCGAATAGTACAAATAGAAATAGTAATTGTTTAACTATAAGTTTTCACTGCCAATTTACAGTTCCCCAGATAATTTTCGAACAATTGTGGTAATCTCCAAAACTTATGAAAATTGGCACTGGTATTATAGCATTCCGTTTTGCATCTTACATAGCCTGTACACTAATGAAATTTTTACACAGTTAACGAATTTAACATTTACACGCACACTTTACTTTTGCGCCTCTTGTAAGGCCAAAGTTCGTTTCAGTTTTGATGACGCACTATACTTAGGGTTTTTTTGACTGTAAACTTTTATATACATGAAATTGTGTCAAAACAGTAAACAATACAGTCTGCCCTGTTTGGAAATGATTGTAGATGCGTCAAACAACATATTCCGACACAACAAATATTCTCAATAGGATGTGCTGAAATTATCATAACACACAATGTATCAATTTACATTATCCTGATGTTTTCGACAAACTGATTTCAACTGCACATTTTTCAGTGCTCACAACTATCCATCGCAGCCCACGTCCATCACTGCCTACAGTCCTACAGCAACACGAAAAGGCGCTGCATCAAATACGACATCTCCATCCGACACGAACTCCTATTCACTCACTTTTTGGGCGTTGAATAAATAGCTTGGCACTACGTTGAATTATCGTTGTCGCATTATATTTTGACGAATTCATGTTTCAATAATTTTGAGATGATATTTGTTGAACACCATATTCCAAAATATCTGTAGTATCATAAAAGTTGTTATATTGTACTGTACCATTAACATTTTGGTAAATACCTCCTTCTCAATACGATCTCGCAACAGGCTGCAATAATCTGTCTAGCTTAAAACCTTTTTAATATCGCTACTATTCTGAGTAATAAGAACTAGATGGAAGGGAATGTTACAAGCGGCGCCACTGTAAAAATGTACAATCGAATTAGAAGCTTACCCTAGGTAATTAATACATTTTCTTTTGCACAGTCTGGACTACAGTATTCCCCAATATTCAGATTCCTAAAAATGTCGGCACGCTGCTAAATATGTGACCCCTTGTAACATTTGACCATTTCTCAAGAGTCGCGGTAGCCTAAATACAATATCGCCCCATTGGTCAAGACGCAAGAAATTTTGCGTTGTATGCGCCCAGCAGGAATATCCATCTACCGTGCGCGATGAGCTCCACTCTCGTGGTTTTTCGTTCGAATACTGCTGCTCGAAAATGCTAGGAAATCAAATACCAATTCATGCATTTATTAGCGCTTAGAACTTATATAGCGATTGTAAAATACCGTTGCTTGCGTACGGCAATCAAATTGGATACAACATTCACCGCCTTCCCGGAAGTTTGTCACAGAATTGCCATGTTTCGTTTAATTGTCACCTAAAAAAACGAAAGTTTAACAGCGGAAATTTCGGAATTGAATTTATCTCTATTTTCTGGGAAATCAATAAAATTATTATGTTTTTGTTTAACGGCGGTCAAGCTAAAAATTCGGTTAAAATTAATACAATGAGATGTATTGAACATGAAATTTAATTTATTATTGTAAATAATAATTTAGATAATTTTGTGGCTATTTGCTAGAGTACGATTCTTAAAGGCGCACAACCGTTATGGTCATTTTTGATTTTAGTCGGTAATTATATATACTGTGGTCTTACTTTAGCACGCGGCCTTCAAACTGTGTCGAATCGTGTCAGGCTAAAATGGAGCCCCATTGCGAAAATAAGATTTTTCGGCATGGCAGTTTTCCATTTATTTTCTTTCAACTCAAAATTGACCATAACGGTTGTGCGCCTTTGCGATCGCAACTGTGAGCAAATAGCCACAAAATTATCTAAATTATTATTTCAAGATCCATAAATTAAATTTCATGTTCGAAATACATCTCATTGTATTAATTTTAACCGAATTTCTAACTCGACGGCGTCTTAAAAGAAAGACATAATAATTTTATTGGATTTCAGAAAATAGAGATAAATTCAATTACAAAATTTCGCTGTTAAACTTTCGTTTTTAGGTGACCAACTAAAGCGAAACATTATTCATGGCAACTTGTCTAACAAACTTCCGGGAAGACAGTGAATGTTGTATCCAATATTGATTTGATTTCTTACGCAAGCAACGGTATTTTACAATTGCTATATAAGTTCTAAGCGCTTAACAAAAAACATCATGAATGCATGAATTGGTATTTGATTTGCAATTCTCAGTATTTTCAAGCACACAGTATTCGAACAAAAAACCACGAGGTAGCAGAAACTCATCGCGCACATAAATGGATCTTCTGCTTGGCGCTATATAACGCAAAATTTCTTGCGGTCTTGACCAATGGCGATATTGGTAATTAGGCTCACAACTCTTGATGGTCAATGTTAAGAGGGTCACGTGTCACTTTAGTCACGTGCCGACGTTTGTAGAATCTGAATATTTCAGATACTGGTCCTAAAGCTGCGTCGCTCAAAGAAGATGTACTAATTCATCAGTTCTAACTTTCTAATTCAATTATTACATTTTTACAGTGGCGCCGCTTGTAGCATTCCTTCCCATCTAGTTCTTAGATTCTCGGATAGTAGCGATATTAAAAAGGTTTTAGTTAGACAGATTATCAGCTGTTGCGAGACGTAAACCGTATAGTAGCTACTAAAGGGCGGTCTTTATCTCAATGCTAATGTACTTCAACGAAGCAACATACACATACTGACTTTTATGATACTACAGATATTTTATATGGTGTTCAACGATGTAAATTCGATGATTTCAGCGTTGAAACATGATTAAAGTCAATATAAATCAACGACGATCATTCAACATTATAGATTATTTTGTTCAACACCAGAAATTAATGAAATAGGACCCGTCGTTGGGTCGGATGAAGATGTCGTATTTGATGCAGCGCCTTCGGGTGCTTCTGCAATTGTAGGCAGTGATGGACATCGGCTGCGATAGTGGATAGTTGTAGTAACGCTGAAAAAATGTCAGTTAAAATCAGTTTGTTTAAAACATAGGGATAATGTAAATTGATACATTGTGTGTTATAAAGCTTACGATATAATTTCAGCACATTGCTATAAATTATTTGCTTTTTTTCTGTCGGAAATATCTTGCTGTGACGCCAGTCTACAATCATTTCCAAACAGGGCAGACTGTATTGTTTACTGTTTTGGCGCAAAACTGATTTTCATGTATATAAAAGTTTACAGTTTGATTCGAGACCCTAAGTATAACTTGTAGCAATAAATCGTAGTGGAGCTGTAAAACGACTTTGGTTTTACAAGGCGCAAAGTAAAGTGTGCGTGTGTAAAATAAAATGTTAGATTCAGTTTAACTGTGTGAGAAATTTTCATTAGTGCCTACAGCTCTTGTAATCAAAACGGAATAGTTATAATACCAGTGCCAAGACTTCATAAGTTTCGAGATTACCACAACTGTTCGAAGTAATTATCTGGGATCTGTAAATTAGCCATGAAACTATGTTAAACAACTTACTATTTTCTATTTGTACTATTCGAAAACTTTCGCAATAGCCAATCACCAACTACTGTAGTCGCAAGGCACAATACCAAAGCACACAATGGTACTGCAACGATGAACACAATCAATGAGATCATAAAATCGGTATAACTCGAGTTTCGAAGCTCGTCACATTGCCAACGGCACGAATGGGCCTCACCACGAGGCCCTGGATGGCAAAACGCTCTACAGTCGTCTAAAAAGCGTCTGAATGCACCAAGTAAATACAACTTGCTACCAATTAGATCCATATATTAACTAAACATCTATTTGAAGATCAATTATGATAGCCCTAACTACTGTAACATCCTTATCGTGCAGCCTTACAGCATCATGATTAAATATTCCCTAGCCTTTCTCATTGAATCTCCAGTTCAGTATCTTTATACATTATGCGATACTTTGTAGAATAAGTACGAAGTGACCTATGGATAGTAAGGCAGTTCATATTGACACTGAGTTACCAAATCACCTTTGCTTGATTGATATATGAACTCTAATACGTGTTGTTGTTTGAGCTTCAATAACAGACAATAAACACACGCTTCGTATAAGTTAAAAGCAGTGTTGCTATTCTTTGAATAATCTCGGAAATTCACAGATGGCCATTAGCTATAGAATATTATACACATTTCATATGTAGTAAAATGTCCCGTACAGATTTCTTGAATAGACCAAACCTAACAATTATAGTTAAAATGTATTGAAAAATGAGCATTTAGCCATGCAGAACACAGGAAAACATTAGGATTGGTATTCTCCAAGTATTTCGGAAATTCAACACAATCGGTGGAGACATTCAGAACTTAGAGATTGTTACGGGGATCCAAATATTCTGACATGGCCTGTTTTTTCTCTCCAAGTATTTCGGACTTGTTCTGTCCAAGTATTTCCGAAATTCAGACATTCAGAACTTAGAGATTGTTAGGCGGGTCAAAATATTCTGACGTGGTCTGTTTGTTCTCTCCAAGCATGTCGGATTTGTTATCTTCGAGTATTTCAGAAATTCAACACAATCGGTGGAGAACTTCAAAACATTAAACTGGAGGTGGCGCCAATATCAAACTGGAGGTGGCACTATTATCAAATTCAGCGAGCATTATATTGTTGCTACAATACCAACTAGCTGCTTTTGATTCAGCAATAACTAGACCGTGCTGCGGTTGTGCAGCACAAATCAATATTAGGGGCGATATTTTTGATTCTGCTATTGAGGGTGCAATAAAATCCATTGTTATTGTAGGAGCAATAATTCACGTTGTGCTATTGATTGTGCTACATTTGCAATAAAATAATGTCACGCATGACAATATTGTTTTCTTACAACATGGTCGCTGCAATAGCTTACTGTGTAGTTCATGCGCGCACTTCTCTGTGCATAACTATAGCATACTTTAAACAAAGGTCGAACAGGGAGAGACATAGTTGTATTGTATCGTATGAGGAATATCATCCATTGAACAAGTTAGTTTGAATACTGATGCCAATCACTCGAACAGCGTGTGAGTGTTCGATGTGTTGGTTTGCGACATACGTTCGAATTAATTCTGCCACTGTTGTTCATTGAACGTTTTTGTTCCGGCCTAATGCGGCTTTTACGTTATAAAGGACCTCCATGTGGAAGTATTGTCCACCCTGGGTGCCTCTGCCACCATCAACTATGTGGTGTCCTGGACAACGTGGTGTTTCTGATGGTATTTTAAGATAGTATCCATAGGTAGTGTAGTCTCAGTAATAATATGCGTAGGCTACGCCATAAATTTTTTTAAAAGTTATATGGTGTCAATTCCACCATGCTGTTATTTATATACATATAGTGTATTCGTGCACGGTGTCAGTTACACCGTCAGTAAAAACGATAGGTAGACTTAGCCGTATAGTTAAGTTGAGCCTCATACATTATAATGTTTTACTGTATAGTGTCGACATGCACTGTATACCACTGATATAGACTATTGCGGTACACAACTTCCACATGAGGATTGTTGATAACGTAAATGCCGCATACACTTTTTTCAAGTTGTTGACTGCTATTACAAAAAAATTCTTGCTCAGCGTTTGCTGTTGACGAATCTGCAAGGTAGAAAGTTGATTCGAATGTATGATCCAAAACTAATATAGTACCGTGGATGAGACAAGAAGTTTGCCTTGTATCGGGAAACAGTATACGGTTCTGTAGTGACGAAGCTTCTTAGTATCAGTGTAGAGTTTATCATGAAAGACAAAATAAATTTCCGAAAATTAGTTTACTCACTTGTTCTGTAATAGTTCGATTGATTATCTTACCCATTAATAGATCATCAAAAATTCATTGCAACATAAACTTAATAACTTTTTATTATATTTTTTTCGATCTTAAGGTTCAAATATATTCAGTGGTTATCTGATAGCCTAGGAGTACAACCCGGCATGTACGACTTTTTGTCTAGACAAAAAAGGATGCAACCACACATTCGCTTTATGGTTTTTGTTAGTAGCCAACGTAAAATAACATATATATATATATATATATATATATATATATATATATATATATATAAATTTTCATGAAATGTAAATGGTTTTGTTTATTATTTCTACGTTAATAGTTGGACCAAATTGGCAATAATTATTGAGCGATTATAAAAAAACGTTTTGTTTTATTTTTCATACGCCCGGCCTATTCCGAAATGTTACCGAAATGTTACGGCACGGCCCGGCCTTGCCCGAAATTTCGTAAAGGTGGCGAGAAACCGAATGAAAGCTGAGAAGGCCCGTACCTACCCGCAAAGTCCGAAGCTGCTAACAAGCTAATATATAAAAATATTACCTTCTCACTGAATTCCAAATACAATCAAATGATTGTGTGTCTAGATTTCAATTTGAATTAGCAATAGTATGGTAGACAGTGTAATTCTGTCTCCGTCATCCGAACATGTGCACCTGACTAAAGTATAGAATTCAAGCAACGATAACCCTTAACCCAACCTCCTCCTATAGGAAAAACTGGAACCACACTAATATAATTTGTTATCGCAAATCATAAAACACTTCAATTTGAATTAGCAATAGTGTGGTAGACAGTCTGTAATTTTGTCTCCGTCATCCGAAGATGTGCACCTGACTAAAGTATAGAATTCAAGCAACGATAACCCTTAACTGAACCTTTTCATATAGGAAAAACTGGAACCACACTAATATAATTTGTTATCATAAAACACTTGAAATTCAAGCAACGCCGCTGGCACAACGCTACCAGTCATCATACGGAGTGAAAAATTACTGTTCATCAATCAATTCTCAGCAAGCAGTATCACACAACAAAAATATTAAAACAGGACGAGTTACATGGAACCTTTGAAGTGGCTCCCTTAATATTCTTTTGCTGAAAAAGTGATATGTTTTGCCAAATAACTTCAGTGAACTTGGTATTTATTGCGTAAAAATTGGGTTATAGAAATGATGCTTTAAAGGTTATAGAGAGATTCGAAGATCAGTTTACGTTAACGTCTAAGATTTTTAAATGGTGTCGAACTTTTAGAAATCAATATCGTATATCGCACTATCTACTGGCTGAGAGAACGTATGGAACAGTTTGTATACTGTTTAATATTTTAAGAAACTACATTTCAGAATACTGCCACATTGAAACATTGAAACTTAAGTATAAAGCTGCACTGAAAATGCTTATGCTTAATATATGTAGCATTGTCTTATTTTTATAATATAATCTAGCATAATTATGCTTGTAGCAAACTGTGAAAATAGTTATGCTTAAAAATAGCATAATCTTATCACATTCAGCATAATCATATTGAGTGTAAATAGAAGCTCCACGGAGACCGTTGCGGTTAGAAACATCGGTTTCCATATAGCCAGTTCATCTAAATCATAAGCAACAATCAGTTCATGTCCAGCCACTGCCCAATAAGTGCTTAATCTATATATGTAATGATGGAATTTACAGATGGAATTTAAAGAGAATCGGTTACTTATAATTGTGAAGATACAAGGACAGAAAGAGATACACTAAATTTAGACCGAAAACCGGCAAAATTTTTTCGCTCCTTTATCTATTCCATATCAAAATTCTGGAGATTGGGGTTAACTGTGAATTATATGAGTCGATAGAGGAGTATGGAGTGTTATTCCTCAAAATATCTGACGCCACTCCAAGCCAAAACTGTTCCTCCTTTGAAATCTCCGCACTCCAACCCTCTAAACGCAACGCCTCACGCCGAACACACGAGGAAAATCTGAGCAAACATAACCAAAAATAGGGCGAAAATTGACAAAAATTAAGGCCAAATCCGTAAGAGTAAATTAGAGAAAATTAATCACAAATTGGCAAAACTGGCGAAAATAAGCAAAATTGGAAAAATTTTGAGTTCCGGAAATTTCCAAAAATTAACCACCCACGTCCTATGTTCCCGCTCCAACTATCTATCCCTAAGGCACCGAAGATAAGCAACAAGCAATACCATAAACGACAAAGTCCTAAATCATAATGAAATTTTCGATTTTAGAACAATGTAGCTATTGTGAACACTTTATTCCTTAGCTAAGGTAGTGTTACCACAAGCAAGAGCAGCAGTAACAGTGACGACGGCTTGTTGCCTAATTCTTACTTCATCATCGCTTATTATTTAGTGAATGAGGTGTATGTTATGCCGGTGGCTACTGCGGAAATTTCAACAAAATACGTTTTCTTAATACAATGTTACGGACGATAACAGCAAAATTTGTACTGATTGTGGCTTAAACATGGGAATTATTGAACCGGAGCTAGAATAGCGAGCAAAGATCCCCGTGTGGGGGCAACGAAAAATTCTGGAATTTTTTGTGGTTAGTCGTCGTAACTCATAATTCATCAATCGGATAAATGGATGTCGACATTTTTTTGTTCATAAATAAAAATGATGACGATGTACCCTTTTATGTATTAGCTTTTTATGGAGAATTAAGGCACAGTGTAATGAGATAAGGAATATCTAACATAATGGACTAAATTTGATGAACAGTTTAATATGCAGAGCATTGTAAGTTTCGTATGGAGTTGAGAAAACTTCTTGCCCCACGCTAAACCCGAACCCAGAGTACCGTGGTTCCAGCTCGGTGTATCAGCTACAGGCCAGTTCAGAGTTGTTGCTAGCATGCTAAAGAATCTTTGCTGCGAACGACGCATGACCATCTGTGTAGTGCCAATAAGAGTTACTGACCAATACTAGTTATTGTAATAATTTGTGTAAAGGCAGCAATTTAGTTGCCCGTGCAATATCTTTGTATTGTATTTATTTTCACTTTGTATCTTCTCAAACTTCACGCCAAGCTTAGGGCATAGTTTCGAACTTTTTTGAAAATCGGCGGCCCGTCCTGGCCGGCCCAAATTTTTCACCTCATGCCCGATGCCCGCAGTCCGGCCCAAATTAAAACGAGACAGGTCTGCCCGGCTCGACCCATTTTCAGGCCTGGCTAAGGTCCTAACTTCTCACCTCTATTATCCTCTGAAAAAAGTAGCCCCTGAATGAAATAATTTTTAGGAGGGTACCATCAAAAGCTATTTTTGTAACAAAAATTTGAATCAAAGCAGATCAAGAATTCCTATTTTAGTGCTTAAGATTGTTATGGTATGACAATAATATGAGAATAAACGACACGTTTTAATACTAATACTAGCATTTGCTCGAACAACCCCATCCAATAAGGCATTCAAACTGCCACTGCGCCCATTTTGTACAATATTATATTGTAATAGCCCATTATACTTAAGAATAGTTGAATATAAATAATTGTGCGATATGGGCCATGTCTATTTAATATAACCCAGTCTTGTACGGCCGTGATGCATACAACTTTTGAATCAACACTTGCCATCACAATCTTTGTATGATTTGAAGCAAAGACAATCTCCGAATCCTGAAACAAAATTTGTGGCGACTACAGTTATAAATATGTTCATTGAATAAATCACAATTGATATTTTCGGACCATTGATAAAAATAATTGGTAATGAGGCTAACTGATTTATATAAGTAAAAAATTTCAGATGAACTCCTGAAAAGCATATGAAATCAGAATTGAGTTCTAACAAGAACGGCGACGACGCTACTTTTAAAAAACAACCGAGCCATATTTTATATCATGCTAGTTTCGTTTCTTTGGAAATGTTTTAATGTAGTAATAAGTGAAATAAATCACAGTTGATATTTTCAAATCAATGATTAAAAAATTAAATAACGTGACTAATAATATATATAAGCAAGAAATTTAAGATGAACTCACGAGGAGAAAATGACATTTTAACAACGATGAAACATATGGAACAGTAATGGGATTTTTACCATTCTACACAACTTTAGGTGGTGAATAAATTCAAGGGTTCGAATGATAAAGTATTAAATGTAGTATACAAATTTTTTGGAAAATAAGCTGCTTTGATTGCATATTTTGTAGTTGTATATCTTGCCAAGCCATAGATTTTATCGCAGTTTCTCTATTTCAAGTTGCAACTATTTAAAGTATTGATAGTATTCCTGAGTTTCCAGTAGTTTATTCAGTTTTGTGACGTTGGATTCCGATACTTATTCGTCTGGTTTAGAAATAAATATTAAGCTGGGATAGATCAACTTGGAATTAGGGTTCGATAAAGCGACGAGAGTTTATAGACTTAGTTTTATTCCTAATAAAAGCTCGGTGCGAAAGAAATATATTAAAAAGGTAGATAAAGCTTCTTTAAACACGAACAGCATTATTCGTCCATGTATTAATATTATTGCTCATTGCGCCGAAGGCCTGCAATATATTCCAGTCCATCTAAGATTTTGTCTGTATGTTGTTAGAGACTCATGTTCAATGTCAGAATCGCCCGAAAATATTTTGGAATATTTCAACTTCTTTATTGCTGTAGTCAAAACCATGTACTCAAGTATCAGGTACATCCGACCATAATCCGGCTAATCTTTAAATTTTGTTTCTGAGCAATAAGTCAGTATAAGCTATGTCAGCACAAAATATTGAATACTGTTTTTTTAATCCGGCCAGATGTTGCCTGTCCAAATTAGTTACAATTTCAAGAGAGTCCTACACGGCATATAAGATAAGTATCAGATAATGGAGCATTTTAGCATTTCTTGACTGTCGTAAAATATATTTCTTGAACTAAAGATAATAAGATAACTAAAGATAATACGATGATAACTAAACAAAATAAAGATAATACTTACCAGAATAAAAAACCAGATATTGAACAGCTCGAAAGATATAAGATGAGGGTTTCATTTGCCATACGTCAGTGACTCTCATCGGAGAAAAAGAGACACGATGAAGTAACAATTTTATCGCATAACCGCGTTGTCTAATTTGAAGCAGTATCAACAGACACTGTCTTTATGCAAACTGCTGTATTCCGTAAATAATTCTCAAATTTTTAATCAAATGCTAGAAAATTATAGAAAACATTAAAAAATTAAATATGATTTTTTTAAGAATGACATAATTAAAACTGAAATTTAACCCAAAACCTTCTTAGTATGATAGTAGAGAACAGCACTAAACAGCGGTTGTATTATGCGGATTACTGAATATTCAGCGAATCCAAATAAACTTATAAAGCTACAGCGACGAGCTTCGGTTTAGCTTTCCATCATAATTCGATGACTGACCGTAAAGCAGATGGGAATGTTATATCACTGATGATACCGCAAGTAGTGGGTTATAAATCGGCAAAGAACTTCTATCTTTGTGATTAGCCAAAACAATGCACAGGCAGATCTACGGATGACCGTAGGACCCACGCAATCGAGCATCGATATAACTTAGACTTATTCAAAAAGTGTATTAATCAGGAATGTATGAATTTAGTTTTTTAAAGTCCAAAAATCATAATAAATTATACACATAGGACAGTTCTGCACGGTTAATAAAATGGTTTAAAACAGTGAAACTATAGTGTTTAACGGATTATATAATCCTATAATAACACTATTTACCACAAACAAGTAAAAGCTTACTTCACCGTTTTTGCTAAATTTCACGTTTTAAGGACTATTTTTATATATTGGCTCATACCACGAAAATGGCTGATCTGACAAAAATGAAATTAAAATGTCTCCAATATGTGTTATTTTGTGAAAATTTATGCAGGAAATTACTTGAGAAGCCCAAATGCTCAATTTATCATAAAAAATCATCTGTAAACTAGTTAAAATAGCGGCAGAACCTCATTAATTTCCTGCAGTTCTACTATCAACACCGTAATAGATGGGTTGCATTCATTTTACCTAAAATTTTGGGGTGCGCATGAGCGAAAATTAATGCTGAGTATTTCACCCCGGTTAAATTGAATTAATTCCGCACATTGTTTAACTTTCTGTGTATATTGATACTGCTTTCTGACTAGTCATATGAAATCAGAAATTTCAGCGAAGCATCCAGTTTGTATGTAATTCTTTACGTTCTCTTATGAATGATTATTTATTATAGTTTAATATTTTCAGACTACGTGAACAAAGCGTAAACAAAGATTTCAAAAGTTTAGGGTCGGATTGAGGTAGAAATATCATATGGCAACGTGATAGTTGATTGACAAAGACGGGTTCATTCATTGAGACGGACTCCCGTACTCTTAAAACTGCGGGCTCTAGACAACCATAACTTCTCTCCAGGGTACTTACGCCCCCAATTGTATACAAAATATATCATAAGAGTATCTTCAGTCGCTCCCGAAATGTTTGGAAGCAACCGCCCGGACAAACAGATAAGGATAATTTACCTGTATGTATGCAAATCGATGGATGATAAATATTAAGCCAAAAAATGAGGGTTACCCCCAGGCTAAAAACAGAAAATCTGGGGCACCTGACATCCCTCTGGTGGCAGCGCCCATGAAATCAGCTATTAGACTTCATTGCTTAGCTAGCTTTTGGGATACATACACATTATTTAATCTATTCGTATCAACACCTGCAGCTCGCCATGTGATAGTCGTGGCTCCTACTTTCTCCAAAGCATGCAATTAAGCTTTTAGCGTTCCTAATTTACAAGCACGCAGAGTTTTGACCTCTGCAAAGAATGAAATAGCCTAAATGAAGCAGTACGTAAGTTAGTAATCACTAAACTGATTTATCTTAAATTTTCACAATATATATGATCTTAGTTTGTTAGAGGCGATGGTTATGTGGAATGTATTTAGCACATAAAGCGACGGGTCTGACGTCAAATTATTTATGAACGTAAAATTTGTAAGCAACGTATGTAACCTTAGAGTAGTTTGGTCGGATTTGATCCAAACCTGCTTAATTCATGTGCCACTTGGAAACGTAGGTTCGGCGACAGTCCTATTCTTGTTTTACATATTACACCTGATATAAGGCGAACAGCTGTTTCAAAGGCAAAGTTAAAACCGTTCAACTATTATTGCCTTAAACCTGGCCGATTCTCTCAACTTTTTTTACATCCCAGTGGTCCACAAATGATAACCGTATAGAAATATTTAAGCGTAACATCCCAGCTCATTCGGATTAGAATCAGAAGTTCAATAACTCTTTTAGGGCGGAATTTGCTTAACCAGTTGGAGTCTATAATAAAGTTATTTACCTAATTCAAATTTTAACAACATATAAACATGTGGTGTGTTTACAGTGTTCACATCAAATAGTTAAGCTTGGTCTTAAATGACGATTTAATTAGTCGCAAAATCTATTTTTGAGTAACAATCATTATAAGTTTTGCTGTTAAAGTTTTGTCACACGTCTTCACTAGGCTGACGTACCTTTACACGCAGTACTAAATATTATATGTATATATACTGCGCGGGATCACGCAGATTTATCATTTAAAGCAAATAATGACGTTGAAAACGTTGAAACTTGGTTTCCCGGGCAAAAAATAATTTAAGATTTATTGTCAGTAACGTAGCACTGATTTCGCCGAATTTACACAAATTTTCACCGTCCCCGGATCTTGGGCACCTATCATAGTAGCAATAAGTAAAAGAGCCAGATTTTGGCATTGTACATTTTATCTCGCATAAAGTAAACAAGACAGTTGGCTAGACATTGACAGAATACTTTGTAAACTTCACCGACTGGACGATACATAAACGCACCGCTACATGTGCTTACAACTGTTGCTTAGCCAATGGTTCTAGCAAGATGACTAATCTAGTATATAGATGCATGCAGTGGCGTAGATCTGCCTTACAGTTTGGGGGGGTCCGACTCCTTCATGAACTCAGCGTTAGCCAGGACGAAATTTTTGCGGTCCTTTTTTCACAGTTTACTGCAAGAAGGCGCGCTCCCTACCATCCTTTTGACACTGTATACAAACTGTGTTAGTGAACGAAGACTATTTGCTGTAGAAAACCGTTCCGGAACATTTCTGTATCGAAAAGCGATTGCCAAATGATAATTTACTAAAAAGAGGATAGTGGGACTTACACCTTAAGCTTACTCATGCATTAAACTATGCAAAAGCTGAAGATAGTAGCTTAGACACCTAAATGTTGAAACACTTGGGCTGTGACTGTGAGGCTGTGGACAAGCCAGAAACAGAATAAAAGTCAGGCTGTTACAGTCAAACTTGTGACTAATTTAGGTAAAGGCAGATCTTCTGATTTCAGTACGATTAACGAATTCAGTAATTAATGCATCAACATCAATTTCGTCCAGCATATCTTGGTGTGTGTGGCATATGGCAACTGCATTCAACCTCTTCTGGGACATCGTGCTACGAAGCCATGTTTTGAGCCGCCGCAAAGCACTAAATGATCTTTCGGCCTGTGCCGAAGATGCCGGAGAAGTTAACAGCAGCTTGGTCAATGTGACAACGTTGGGCAGCATTGATCGAACATATATGCTTAAACTATTGTCGTATTTGCCTGTGGGAATTTATCGACACCCAAGTATTAGTATTTATAAGTAATTATAATCCGAGAATCAGCAGGACGTTATGTGTAATTTTATTTTGCTGGAATATGTCCGAAATTTGGGGGGGTCTACTGTACTGCCGGACCCCCCGTCTAAAAATTTGGGGGGGTCCGGACCCCCCGGACCCCCCTTGATCTACGCCCCTGGATGCATGCCAAAGGCGTTTGCAGATTATAGCGTATTTCGTTGGTTCCACATACTTTACAAAAAACGGACAAAATTGAAACGGCACAAAACAACAGCCAATTTTACATAGAGTCGTTCACTGAGTATCCTATAGAAATATTGTTAGTATCTCGCAAGCGAAGGTGAAATGCAGCGAGCGTGGTATTATATTTAGTTTATCAATTTATCGTTTAACCTATATAGACATTTGTTGATGACCTATACGCAAGCATAACCAAACAACTGAAGACAGACTACATTCTAGAAATTGGTTTCATTGACCCTAAACTCATTGAAAACACATGAAAAGGCATGAAATATGCACGTTTTACTCTAGATAACCAAGTTATTCTATACAGCTTCACAAAATCTTATATAACCATTCTTAATGACCTGCGCTCATTACATAATCAGACAAATTGAAAACGGCCTACATTTTGGATATTGGATTCGCCGATCTTAAAACCCAGCTAAGCAGCAGCAAAGTAGTAGATCTCGATGAGCTGATTATGTTTTTCAATTTGAAGGATTTTCTAACCCATTCGTGGCTTTTTATATGGAATTATTTAGCGCTTTTATAAACGAATACATTGGTTAAAACAACTTGTCCGCGGTCAAAGTAGTCTGATAATTTGAACATTTATTAGCATTTAAGGCATTTCTGGAATAAGAAATTAGGTTTTCATGTGTAACTGATATCGTTTTGTGTCTACTGTGATTTTTTTACGTAACGAAGAGGAACACGCGATGTTGGAGCTCTTTGTGTAATGATGTAGAATATCTTTAATTTCTAAAACCTAGATAAAAGGCAAGAAACCGGAACATTTAAAACAAATTTCACAACTCATGTGATTAGTTGGAATAACCCAAATAACTGACTTCGACCTGGCCCAGTATCCGAGTCTGTATAAAGCCAGTCCAATCTCTACTAACACCGTAAAAAGTTACAAATAACCCAAAAAATATTGAGAAAGCTGTCCAGAGTCGATGATTGGCAAAGTACCTGTCTAAAATCTTGTTTTCGCTGCAGTTGCTGTCTATTAATTGTAAATAAACTCTTATATAAAACAATAGACGCTGCAAAACTGATTTATTAAGCCATTGGTATTATTCTTATCGGCATTATTTTTTCGCTTATTTTTGTTCCACGGGGACACTTGGAGCCGTGCTGCATTTCACCCGCACCCCTCCGCCAGTTTAATATTGGTGCTCCTCAGTTTAAAATTGCAACAAAATTTTATTCATCATGATATGGCTAGATTACTATGTTGAGGTGAACCCCACGATGAGTGGGTGCCCCCTAGTTGAAATTTTTTGGTGACGCCCCTGCTTTGTTCACTGCGTTATCACACCAAAATTGTATTGTAAATATTTATTTGTGGTCTTACGTACTGGAATTAATATATATTTGTCTATTTCTTTATAGATTTAGATATTTATATGTGTATATTACTGTAGTAGGTGTGTAAGAAACGTCATATAAAGGTATTACTTCACATTTGGCAAGCTATATTTTATGCACTTGATGTGGTAGATGAAACTTCCAAAAATTAACATATTTACGTGCACAATATATACCTAATTATACACTTTTCTATACGCATTCAATATTATTATATAAGTACTTGGGTGTATCCCAGTACGAGATTCAAGTGCGTATATACATTACAGTCATATTATATAAACACATATATACATATGCACATGTTACATATAAGTATACATCTACATAATATCTAAAAATGATTATATACTATAGAATTTTATTAGGTTTATATTTGCAGTTGAAATGGATTTAAAATCGGATTACTGATAACCAGTCTTGATAACCAGAGAAACATTGAAAAGGTGTTGGTCGGCTAGACATTACACTGATTTGTGAAGCCCAAGTACATCGCTCGGTGAAAGCCAGTGCTGCTCACTAAAGGTGCTTGTTGGTTCCTTGTAAAACTAGTGTAATGTCTACGCGGAGGGGTTGCCTGAGTTCTCTGAGTTAACCAGATTAGGTCAGTTTTGCACAATTCAGCTTTCCGCAAAAAGTGGCACCTGGATATGAAGTTTATATTTTATGTACAACTGTAATGATATGTAACACACAATGTGATATGTATTATTTGTTCGACAATTCAGCATATAGCTAATAGTCTAGTGGCACGCTGTATCCCGTATAATTGACAACAAACCGTAAACTAGCAAGATAAGCTGAATGGTTTGTGGAATATAAATAGTAACACAGAGCTATAGTAGATTGTTTACAAACGTCACGAACGCAGGATTTCTCATTACTCCCCAGATCACACAGA
>JASANE010022566.1:0-12128 GCA_030248225.1 Trileptium ribeirensis | reverse complement strand
TCAATATTTGGTTTAATATCTGTCTACAAAATGTTATAATGTATGCATCCGGTAGCCAGAGCAACTTATCTGGCGTTGATGGAGCAGTTTGAATGTGGTGGCCAAATTTGAGTTATATTGACAGCAAAATGAGTACTGCAGGTCTCCGTCGCACCAGGAGGGTCGAGATACAGCAGGAGCTTGAGCCCTCTTGCCTCCCGTGTAGCTATGACTATATGCTCTACGACATCTGAGCAGAGACTTCTACCTGACCAATTTCAGGGATAATGATTAGTGTCTTGTCACTTGAAACGTGAAATGTGGATACCCGTTGGTTGTCGTAGTTGCGCTACCGCATAACGGAATTTAGTTACACTGCATTATGCGGGATCCGACAAATTTAAAGCTGTGACAATTACGTCTAGTGAGTTAAAGCATTTTGATAGAGTTATAATGTAGCATTTTAATATTTGTGTTTGGACGCTGGGTAACTATTAATTCTAGCCTTTGGGCGAGCGGTTGTGTTTCTCGACGAATTTGTCGTGCTGACAGACGGTATGCGGGCGAATGTTCGTTACTTAGCATTTACAATATTGGATGATATGTTTGCTTTGGTTCCTTAAATGTACCTCTGGGCTGTGCGCGACTGGATGTCTAGTATATTTCCCCGCACATCGTTTCTTACTTATCTAGCTGGACAAATATCGAAGAAACTTTTGGATGACACCGCTCAATCCTATTTTATTGGGTTATTCAGAATTTATCTTTTTCAAGACTATAATATTATGAAGCCCGCGTTCATTGACCTATATAATATATTGACTGTAATTAATACTAAACGGTATTGCCAAAGCACTTTGTCTGACCAACGGTCCTCATCTATGATAAACATGTTGAAAGCGTAAAGAATATTTCCCAATGCACACATTTAACATAGAACAATCAAGTACAACCAGACCAAAAGAAGTTGTTTTATGAACGCTCATCCGTCAATCAACCTGCGATATTAAACTACCATGCTCGAAATGGCAACTTATTTGTTTGCAATAATTAAAATTTCGCTGAAAAGCTTATATACACTTATTTTGGGAATGATATTTTGTCATTTAGGGTTCCGAATATACTGAAGTGCACACCAAAGTTGATGATCCAACGAATCACTTGCCTACATCTATTTGTCAACTAGCGTTAGATTTTCGTTTTTATTTCATGAAAAGTTTGGAAAAAATTGAGCATTAGCTGTCGTTTTGTATGGTTCCGAAAATCCTCAACTGCCCACTGAAGTCCATGATCCAATGAATCGCTTGTCTACACTATTAGTAATCCAGTGTTAAATTTTCCTTTCAACTTCTTGCAAACATTGGCAAAAATAGTGCATGAGTTTTGTATGGTTCTGAATATCCTCAACTGCCCCCTAAGACTTATGATCCAACGAATCACTTGCCTATACGTATATTTGTTAACCAGCGTGAGATTTTCGTTTCAATTTCTTGAAAACATTATCAAAAATTAGGCATTAGCTGTTTTGTATGATTCCGAATATCCTCAACTGTCCGTTGAAGTTGATAATGCAACGAATCGCTTGTCTACACTCATTTTGTCAACCAACGATAGATTTTCGTTTCAATTTCTTGAAAACAGATGTTGATATGAATTTAGTAGTCATCGTTTTTAGTCATTCCATACCTACATTGTTTGACAATGAGCGTCGAATAGGCATATAACTGTTAAATTTACCTCAATCCATCGCTGTTTCAATTTTTTCTACAGGCGAAGTGTAAATAATTGTCCGAAACTGTCGTAGCTTTTAAACTCACTCACAATTTGAGTTTTGTACAAAATTCTAAACGAATTAAACTTTTATGCTGTTAAAATTTTTTATACTTGCAGAAAACAAAATATATATTGCAATTTAGCAGTAAAAAAAATTTTTATATCTATGTATAAGTTCATGTTTGTAACACTGTCGAAGTATTTCAAAAGCCAATGATATTCTAAAACGCTGGGGTATACTTAACGAAAAAAATTTTATATTTTTGGCAAAATTTGATTAGAACCGGCTTTGACTGTCAACGATTGACTTATTTGGGTTTTACATTTTTCAGCTTATTTCATCGATATCGATTGCTTATAATCTCTGGTTGATTGTAGTTGAAGTAAGGACTCAACCCTCAATAATAAAACGTTATATTATATACATAAGTGGTGCGAAAATCTAAACTTTTTACAACTATTTTAAGTCTTGGCTATACTTTTTTGTTTTGTGTAGTATATTTATTGCTGATAGCTTAGGCTATGCTCATTCAACACTATCCGCTGCTTAACCTTTGCGTTTTAAGATGCGATAACACGTTCAAACATTTTGCTCAAATTTTGACCAAAATTTGAAAGAATATTTTTTGCATTGTTAAGGAATTTCAACATGTCAATACCGTTCAGAATTTTGAGGCATATTATTTTGGCGAATCTGGCTTAATAAGCGTATGTTAAACAATTTTCATCTCAAAATTTAACAACTTCTTTAAAACATCGCAATTTGCTGCATATTTTCACTACAGATGACCGTCAAATTTTGGAAAATAGATTTAACGTGTTAAAGCGCCTTGGCTGTTTGTCAGATGTCAGCTGTTCTCTCCGCTTTGGTATTTACGAATGCACAGATAGTGTCATTGGTTAAACTTCAAAATAGTGGCAGATATTGTGGATATAATAGATCTCTATCATACGTCTATATATATTTTGGAAATAGTTGCAAGGTCTATCGGCAAAATGCCTAAATTTCAGCTCGGCGTGTTTCATATTTGATTTGGATTTATAAAGAATTCCTAATTTTAATTAAACGAAACTGGGTACATATTACACTTGATGATGGAGATTTGTAGGTACTTACCATTTTGAGGAACGAAGGAAACTCATTGAGGAACGAAGGAACCGCAAACTCAACAAATATCGATTTTTTGCTAAATTTTATTGAATGTATATTTTGAAAATGTTTTTACGTTGCGAAATATGTTTCTTTTTCTGCAACACCAAAAACAGAGTCATCATTTGACTTATAATCGAGTAATTTGTTTTACTTAATTAATTACTCAGTCATTAACATGGATCACATATTTAGTGAAATGAATCGAACGGAGCGAATCTAGTTAGTGGATTGCGAGTGGTGTTTTCAGTTTTTCTTATTTTGTTTTCAAAAATAGGCTTAAAACCCATTCATTAAACTTTGAATTTTGCTTTAATATTATTATTGTTCATTGCCTTTATCTTTTGTGTATATGTTGTGAAAGTAAGAATAATAATAATAATATATGTACGTATTTGGCTAGTTTTTTTGTATATTTTTGAAATTGCTTTCTCCTGAAGTTATTTACGATCCTTTGCGGCCAAATCCTCGTGGAACAATACGAGTTTAGCTTTTATTAGGTGTGGGTAGGTAACCTTGCTTTCAATTATATTTTGTTATATATAACATTTTTGATGGATTTTGAGCAGACTGGAGAAATCAATGATATTTCTTGTTTTGTTCAGCCAAAAAATGTAACACCAATACCTGATGCGTTTTACAGGATGCAAAATCTACTATGACAAGATACTATTGTGCGTTGTTGCACTGGTTTACTGAAATAGCACAATAAGTCACTCATTCAACTGCTGCAATATACTGTTTATTTTTGAGGTTCAAAACAGGAAGACGTACAGATAGATAAGCTTGATGACGGTGGTTGCAACATTAGGAAGCTGATAACATATGTTTAAAAACAATAGTTAGTCCTCAGCATAGTCTTTTTTCTTAGTATATATGTCTCATACAAACGAAGGCTAAGGTGAATGCTTATAGCATATATGTTGAGAACGGCGTAGCTTTCACATAACTTATGCGGCGTTCACGTTATAATGTCCCCAACGTTTGGAACCTATGTACCCCACACAGTGTCAGACATACTGTTGACAACAGGGTGTCTTAGACACCCCCATGTTTTTAATAAATTTTTTCAACGGTAGCTAGTTACGCGTATTACCGCTTACCGACAGTGTCAGGCACACCGTGTCTTCTGGCAGTTTTATTGACAGTGTTCGGAATAATTTGAGCAATGTTGATATGGGCTAGATACAAATATCGAGAATTTAGGAAAAACTCCACAGGGTAGTTGACTAATAAACCGCATTAGCTACAGACGGTGTCCGTTATAGTTAATTCGCGCCAAATTGGTAGCTAAGGGGTGTACGACACTGTCTAGAAAAATGTAGTAGCTAAGGGTGTGTCGTACACCCTCGGCATTTGATATACAGTATAATGGGTGTCACCCTGACTGTCTATACGGTAGGGTCGCGACCACAGAGGGTCAAAAGTTCCAAACAGCGGGGACATTATAACGTGAACGCCGCATTACGCTCCTCCGATTGACTTCGGCCACCTTAGTGTGGAATTGTTTACGTATAATTTCTAATTTGTTGTACTAAGTTAGTCTACGCAGTTATCAGCAACAGACCATTTGGCCGCGAAGTATTTCATTCTTTGCCGTTTCAGTTATGGGTCTTTAAAGTAATCTCAGTAAATTTTTTCTTAAGTTGTATGGGCGTATTAACCGTGTCTAATCCATAATATTCGTTACTTGGACGTTGCTGTGCAGGTTCTCTTTACAATGTGGCTTGTAATGTGTTATTTTCGTATTTTAATAATCTTTCGGAAGTTTAGGCATCTGTATATGCTTTCGAAAAAATACTCAAATATTTAATTAAAGTTTAGAATATGTATATACTTCATGTTCAGCCCTGTAAGTACTACAGTTATATATTTCACAACTAAACGTTTAAATACGCTGTGTTAACTTTCGAGTATATATATATATAATATTGATCTACTGTACGCTTCTTTGTGTGCTTGCTTTACGAGGTGCTGTAAGGATCCGATCTGTAGCTTCGACATAGCTCAACGGTTTGCAAATGACACCCGTGCGGTTGGCATTCGAAATCTGGCGACAGCCAATAATGCATTTACCTTAAGATGTGTGCACTAGGGCTGGATTTTGTCACAGTCTGCCACGGCTCTAAACCCGTGCCTGGCTGGCAACGAGTAGCCGGTGTGACATTTTTTGGGCCGACCCATACGCAAGGCTGATAAATTATCACAAGGGTCGGAATCTGGTCTAAAATCCAGAAATATATGTTAACAACAGAAAATCACTAAAAACTGGAAATTGATGATACATATGGTCATATATTGATAAAACATCCTTCCAGTTACAATGGCATAATTTTCATTGTTCAAGAGACGTGTTCTATGTTGACTTGTAAAAGGCGCTTAAGCAAAATTTTTGAAAATGGCGATATTTACGTATTTATTTTACCTACATTTATGCGTTTTGCTGTAATTGCTGCTAATCCTGCCTTTTTTGGGCCTAGAGCGAAAAATTTCCCTGTAACACAATCTGATAACCTGATTGTAATAAATATTTTTTCAGTAGTCCGTTCGTGCTATCAAACTGTGTCATAGCCACTCCCGGCTCGTACAAACATACTGGCATAGCTTAGCTATTTATTTTTGTGAAAAGCCGAATGTGGCTGTGCCTTTTTGTCACGAGTCGGAATTGCCTCTGTGACAGAATCCTGCCCTTGGTGCACACATCTTAAGTTAAATCTTGCAGTCTTAATACGTAGTCAAAATGTTACTTCGGGTTGTAAGGTCAAGAGTCAACTGTTAGTCATGATATATATAATCAGTTGAAAATTTATATATTGACTTTCTTGCCCACCGCCGATAACTGGCCTGTGCATATTGCAACACATGCGAAATAAATATTTTTTGTTTTACATGCGTTTTTCAATCACGTTGCAAGGTTCTTTAACGAACTGAGCATCATCTCCCAGATAGTTCAGTTCGTTGCGTCCGCCGTTCTTTGTCACCGAAGCGCTTGGGGTTCTAGCCATGGCGCCAGCTTATTTTGTATAACATGTTACGATACGCAGACTAGGTAGCGCGTTAAAGGGTGAAAAACAGGTATACAGCAATTGATATTTATTGATCTCTGTAGCTAAATTAATATGCTAATGTTTTTGGGAAATAGTAATAAAATTTTTTTGTATCTTCAAAGACTGGTGTGGATGTTTTAGGCATTATGCCGGAAATATTGCTCTAATCACAAGAAAACCTTCAAACGTGCTCGATTCCAATGTAGATGTTGGTAAATGAAGTAAAGAGGAATTGTCTGTAATATATATAATATATTAACTACACATTCACAGACATACCTATGCCTAAAGAATATTAATTAACCATTTATCTTATCTATGAGTGTTATTATACAGTTTATATGTTGATGCTACCATTATATATTCAAAGTGACGGTACTGAAGAAATGGTTTTAACCCAGTATATCAGGATATAAGCACCGTCACAATGAATTGGAGTGTATATTACCTACGGTAAAATTAGCTCTTATGTTGTGTATATTTTAGGCTAAACTATGGATGTATTTGTAATTGTGTATAACCGAAGTATTTGTATGTTGAGTATCGATAGGAAAAAAATTACTAGAATTTTATGATTTGTGGGTTGGAATTTTTATACTGTAAATGTTTCGATCTATTATAAGACGGTTACCTTTGGTAACAAATTGAAAAACACCTAGTAATTGCCTTAATACATCATTAAATTAAGGAACAATTATAAATGGCTAGAGTCCGTCAGAGTCATGGATGTACTATTCATTGGTATAATTGAAACCTAAAGTTTAAAATCTCAAGATCTCAATCTTCACTTTGCGTCGTTGTATCGATTGTGTTGGATTTGGTATCCACTTTCTAGTTACGGTCGGGCACTCAGCTTCAAGTGATATGTTTCACTCTATTTTGTTATTATCAATTTTCAATCTTCTACCCGAACCTTTCATTTTGCGTATTTGCTGTATCGAATGCGTTGGATTGGGCACACGCGTTCTCGCTACCGGTGTACATGCAGCTTCGATCGACCGTGGGTGAATTGAAAAATCACTGGTACCAACGGGAAGGGACCGATGGCGGTTAGCCCTTGCACGACTCTTGAGCACCATACAAAACAGTACCACGCACCATAATCCTAACCCGACTAACATCGGAATAGTCAAATCCGAAAGTTCATTCCACATACCCTGGTTGCGTCCATGAAGCGTAGCGTATTGATCAAACTGAGCGAACGGTTGTTGTCCATGCGGTTGGCAACAATACAGGTGCCTGACTGGACGTTGTTGAACCGGGTGTCGCCGATCACGGTGGCCATGTTGCACAGCGGCTGATGCACCGGCTGCATGAACACTGAATGATCGACTGTGACTTGCGTTGAACCGGCATAACGACACTTTATGGCATCGGGGTTGTCGACGAAATGGCTGTTGAACACGCCACGTTTGTTCACCGAGCGTCGGGTTCACCGTTGTTCCAGGTTCGTGCTTCGTCGTGGTGCGGTCGCTGCCCTGCGTTGGAACATTAGAAATCAAAACAACCTTTACTAATACAACAAGAATTTCGATAATAATGAAACCAACCATTTAGACAATTGTTCGGATTTCTGCTTCACGTACTAGCAGGTTAGAGACTGATCCAGTTGCTGAGTTCTTCAGCTTATATATATAGTCAGATCATTACCATAACTAGACCCTAGCTAGCAGTGTTCCAATAATTATTCGATCATCTAAAACCTGATTGACTGAAAAACCAGTTCCAGAAATAATTGAATCAAGTTCTTGAGTTTGACATTATTTGCTGATTTTTGAGTGAAGTTGTCGTATAATATAGCTTAGTTTGCATCATGTCAAAGAATCACGCCGACTAAGTATAAATACGTAGTTCATCCAATAATTATGTACATATGCATCGCAGCTTCCAGTATTAGGGCAGATGTTTACCTTTAACGAGTATCTCAAGTTAGGTTCTATAGGTTTGATTGAAGTAAATTACCAGGGATTAATTTATAACAGTAGTATTCCTAATTGCTAGGGAAATATGCTGAGGTAGAGTATCTATTCTTAATAACAGGACATCAGTAATAGGAATTATATATCCACTTTCTAAGAAGCGGTCAAAATTTTAAGCGTATAAGTTGTGATTAATTGCGGTAATCCGTTCCAAGGTTCTTACTAGTGCCAGGGTCGAAAAATTATTTATTTGTGAATATAAGATACAGTTGATAGACTGCGGTAGCCCGCCCCAAGTACTTACTAGTACCAAGGTTAAAATGATTAAAGGTGATGTAAATTAAAATGGTTTTAAGCGGACAAACCGCACCAACGTACTTAATAGTACATAGGTCGAATGATTTAACCAATACCCGATAGGGCTAGGTCAACAGTGTACCCCACATCCCAGACGGATGTGGTCAACGGTGTAAATAGATCACATATATACACATACACGTACACACATATACTCATATATACTGCAAAGTTACCTCAAGATTATGCATCAGAATGTTTGAAGATCTGGCGTGCTGAGCTTCGTTATGTGTGAATTTATATGTGTACTCGGCTAAATCCTCGACACTCTCTACACGATCTTCTCATTATGAGAGTCGTTTTTCGATGCCTTCAAGAATGATTTTATGGAATTCATTTGCGTTATGATCATTTGAGGAACTGGTATGGTCCATACGTTGATTATTTGTACGTGACATCTTGCGATTGTGATCATCATGGGACATATCAATTGGTTCCCGTGAGATTCGTTTACGAGTGAGATTGTCTATAATGATTTATAGAGAACATAATAACAGCTACAAACGGCATTTTCTTTGTTTTGTTTACGAAATTTCACATATCCCTTCTTATTTATCTGTCTTCAACAGCTGCGAACGACCTGCTATCCAGTAGGGTTGGGTCCCGGCCAACGAAAAATGCGGCCGGTACCCAACACTACGAAGGCTCAGACTAAGCTCATTAACCGATTATGCTGATTTTGCAACCTTGGGGCCTCGGATTTCGGTCCTGCACGGTGGCTAATATGGGGATTTTGCAAAATCATGAGTGTTTCTAAACAATGGTCTTTCGTCGACCACAGTTAAAGAATTGACCTGCAAGGGATGAGACGGGCAACCCCAGGAATGCTGTTACGTCCCCCTTCCCGGAGCCACTTACCCCACCTGCAGGACAGTGGGCATGTATGTATATGACACAGCCCTTTGCTTTCAAATATGAAAAAGTGATCGGTGCTGTCCATTGGATAGAACGCTTTACTAATTTAGATTTAATTAAAATTTTAGATAGAAATGTTACAAAAGTCTGTGTTTTCATATCAGCTTTAACATAGATGCTTGAAAGCTTTAAGTATACTTGGAAAATATCTTCTTTCATGTCATCAAGTGATCTCCAAATATTTTATTATTGTGGCGATAAGCTCCGGATGTCAAGTATACTGTACAGATAAGCTTTTGTGAAAAATAAATTCCTGATACATTGTATGTACAAAAATAAACAACACAATTATTCTATAGATGAAATATTACCGTGTATAAGATTTTATGACCTCGGATTCAGTAGATGATCACGTCACCAAGCATCAAATCCACTGACCACAAGACCGTAAACTGACAATAAAACAATACACTGTCCCTAGCTATAGCAAATCATGCACGCAGGCAGAACGACTAGCTAACTAGCGTAATTTACTTATTTATGAAATTCCCTCGAAAACAGCAACACTTGTTGGCAACATATAACGCTAAGTACATTTTTAACAGGTGTGGAGTATACTGTACACTGGGCGTTAAAGGGTTAAATCAAAAATACTAAAATCATATTTAGCTGAATTTCAGTCATTATTCGAAACCTCACCCTGACCCAAATTAAAAAATACATTACTTTAAAAATTGTTTTGGCTTTAAAGCACTATAACTATTTGCTGGTAGCTACTTCTTGACACCGTGGTTGTCTTAAGAGCTAACATCGTTTAGCCGAGTTTCTGGAATAGAAGTCTTCGGATTAGTTTAAGGGCTCCCACTGTGCAAAGAATAACCGTGATTAATAACGAGCCAAGTTAAAAGTTTCGAGCTGAGCTGATTGTCGTAGACTGAAAGTTTTGGCTCATTCAAACCTCTAAATTATACTTTTGTGCAATTTGCCTTCGTGCATCACAGAGTCTCTATTCGTAATCCTTATACTGAGACTATGAACACGGCTGGAAAAAATTTTATTCGATACTAAACTAGAATTTGGAATGCTCGTCAGCTTGATTATAGTAAAATATTTGCCACTGTTGACGTAAAATATTGTAACTTTTAGCACAATGCGTCTATGAATGTGTTTCTGCGTAATCTATTACAGTTTTTATCTGTTGAAATGTGCGAAAAAGTTCTATCGACTTTTAATTATGTCAGCAGTTGGATCTACCTGGTTTCGAAATTTATAAATTGACGGAGTTGGGATTAGCTTTAAAATGTTATTTGGGTTTTATGAGTACAACCGGTAATATAGTACATCCAAACAGAAGATAGATCATGGTGTTTTGCCGAAGGAAGAAGTTTATATTTCTCGGCTTTAAATACTAGACCTCCGGCTTTGGGCGTTTCCTGTAAGCGCTACTCAGATAGAGACTAAGCTTAACCGTTATCTAGTTGATGGTGCAATAGGCTGAGGGTGCAAAATTTTCTGGTTTAACTAGGGGTTTTTGGTAAGACTTTCGCTGACTCTGTTTCAAAATTTACAGGTTTAGACTTTATGTTTTATTAAAGACTTCCGCTGATTGTATTGCAAAATTCACGGGTTTATGCTGGGGCTTCTAGCCAAGACTTCCAACGACTATGTTGCAAAATAAGCTTGCTTATGCTGAGGGTTCTAAGGAAGATTCCCGCTGACTGTGTTATAAAATTGTAAGTTAAGCTGGAAGTGGTTGTAAGAAAGACTTCCGCTGGCTATGTTGCAAAATTACAGAGCTTATGCAAGAGGTTCTAGGAAAGACTCTCTGACTACGTTATAAGAGTTGTTCGTTTACGGTGGGTGTTCTAGGAAAGTCGTCTGCTGGCTATGTTGCAAAATTAGATGGCTTTAGTGGGTTCTAAAAAGCTTTCGCTGACTATGTTATAAATTTTTGGGCTGGTGGTTGTAGGAAAAACTTTGGTGACTATGTTGCAAAATGTGCGGGCTTAGGCTGGGGTTCTAGGAAACATTTCAGTTGACTATGTTGCGAAATTTGTGGGCTTAGGCTGTGGGGTTCAAGGAAGCCTTCCGCTTACTATGGTGCAAAATTTCCTGGTTTAGGCAATGGGTTTTACGAAAGACCTTTGTTCACCTGGCTGTAAATTTCGCAACTATTGGATGACGCCCTTCCGAGTTAACGTTTACTAATTATTGTGTTCGAATTTTGTAATATAGTCTGTGAGCTTGAAATTCCCGCAAGAACGATTGAAATTGTGGTGCTGTGAACTATTTGTATTAGTTTTTGAAGTGTTTTGTATTTAGATGAGTAAAATAACACAGCTTTGGTCAGCTGCTGCCGAACGGCTGACAGCGATTTCTGGTAAGTTTTTGTTTTCATATCTTGATTGGGAAGTGAGGTAAAATATTTGTCGATTATTTAAATGTTAAACTAGCAAAATGCATAATGTGAAGGTCTTTGTGTTACTAGAATTGTAATGTTGAGGCATTTTTATAATCTCGGTATATAACCATAATAGAAAGGTGCGTATTGGTTCGTGCGAGAAACAAAAGCAAATTTTTCGCGAATTATTCCCGAAAAATATGACAGCTAGGCTCATTTATTGCTATTCTCAAAAATTTGTTTTTGTTTATGTTCGTAACTATATGCTGTTCCGAGATATATATTCTTTTTCAAACGAGGTATGAGCGATAACTTGGTAAATTTTCTTAGTCACACTGAGAACTAATCGAGTTGATCCGGACACCACCAGTCCGATCAGCTCGTCAGTGCGGTTTGAGCAAAAAATAAATATTTATCGAAAACAATTAAAAATTTTTACCACGTGGGCATTTTATTTTATTAAAAAAAAGTTTTTCTCATTGATTTTGTATAGATATTTCTTAAACCACCTGAATGAGCTGAGTTGTATGGTAGCAAAATTATGCTGCGCTTTTAAAATTGCCGAATTTCGGCGGGAGGTGAGTAGTAGGAAAAATAGCGGTTCTGGCGCACTTGATTAATGACCTGTCAAATTTTAGGGGAAACAT
>JASANE010022562.1:0-14520 GCA_030248225.1 Trileptium ribeirensis | reverse complement strand
TAAGGATGTAATAGTGTTTTCGCTATTTTTACACAACCGTTAGGGGGTAATGTTGTTTTATCATTTTAACACATCTGTAATGGGGTAATGTTGTTTTCATCATTTTAACACATCCATAAGGGTATAATAGTGTTTTCGACATTTTGACACATCCGTAAGTGGATAATAGTGTTTTCAGTACTTTAACACACCCGTAAGGTTGTAATGTTTTTTCATCATTTCAACGCATCCATAAGGGCGTAATGCTGTTTTCGGCATTTTGACACATCCGTAAGGTATGGTACTGTTTTCGACATTTTAACACATCTGTAATGGGGGTAATGTTGTTTTCATCATTTTAACACATCCATAAGGGTATAATAGTGTTTTTATCATCTTGACACATCCGTAAGGGTATGATACTCTTTTCGACATTTTGACATATCCGTAAGGGTATTATACTGTTTTCGACATTTTGACACATCCGTAAGGGTATGATACTGTTTTCGACATTTTGACACATCCGTAAGGGTGTAATAGTGTTTTCGCTATTTTAACACATACCAAACGAGGGATGAAAAAACAGAGAAGTTTGTATTCTTTACAAATGTCATAACTTAAAAAATACTGTTTTCCGGAAAAACTGGGGCCGCAGGCCCACTCTGGCATACTACCGGCGCGAAGCTGACCGAAGGCCCGCGGAGCCGGCTTTCGCGCTGGTATACATAAAACATTCGTTTAATTATCTGTAATGACACCAGGAATAACATTACAGGATATTAGTGAAAACGTTGGATGAATAGCGTGAAATTCCAGACAAAATATTTAGATTATAGATGGAGCATATTAAAAAAATACATGTGATTTCAGAATAATATATATAACGGTATCCAATCTGAATATTCTTAATAATGTCATATAAACCAATTATAAATAAATAAATAATTACCAACTGAACTTGAAGGTTACACAGCTGACAATCCATCGCAGCAAACTAAAAAAATGACATCCTGTTTTTTAAAGCAAAACACTCTTTATTTGATCAGAAAATGAAACAGATGCCGATTCAAATATTAATATTAAATATGCACTATTGTTAATTAATTTGCATCGATGGAATCTGCGTGGTGATGGTATTCAGGCGGATATATTTTCAATAAAAAATTATTCAAAAATGAAATAGTCAAAAACTAAAACCGCGGAATCCCTTGGCTCGAACCAGAAGGCGCTGTATTTTGTCTGAAGACACAATATGCGGATATCCTTGGTTTAACCGGGCGGTTACGATGATAAAAAACCAGAATTCCCTGTTACAAGACAAAAAATACTAAAATAACAAATAAATGGCCTTAGAAATGCTGCAAAAACGTCGCTATTTAGGAAAAAAGTAATTGAATCGAATTATTAACTTCAAAGTGAGAGTTTACTTCAAAGATTTTCACATAGTTATATCAACTGGGGTACAGTTTTGCCAGTGAACAAAAAACTTGCCAGTGAACGAAAAACTTTACCAAGGGCCATTGAAGCAGCAGCCCAAATTTTGCAAGACGGTAAGCAACTGGAGACACTATCTTTGCCACAAGGCACCGAAAATGCCAAAAGCCCACAAACCACAGGAAAATAAACAAAACTGTAGCAGTAATCAAAACTTCCCGATAGAATCAGCAGCATCCAATGCCTAGTAATGTTTAAATACCATGTAAGTAATCTAGAAGGAAAAAGGATCAAACCAGTTTTCAAACGTCCCAATGAAACCAACAGTACCTAGTACTACCTGAGTCATAAGTAATCCAATGTAAAAAGAATCAAATTGCAATAGTTATCAAATCTTTCCTATGAAATCACCAGTACCTTGTACTGTCTGTGTCCGACATTTATAACCTAGAGGAGAAACAGTGAATTTGTATTAGTTATCAGAACTTCCCGAAGGAATTAAATGTACCAGACTGACTCTGTACGTTAATATAACCTAAAGTTTAATATTATTATAACCTAAAATTTTTATATTACTGATTACGTGCTACGTAACGCACATAAATCGGACTGTAAGATAAGCTCAGATAAGCACAAATAAAATATACTCTCAGGCGTGTCAACAAATTATACCACCGGCTGTGATAAAACCCTAACGATTGATTTAACCATAGCTGTTGCGGTCTATGGAACGCAATTTTTCCTAACCCAATATCACAGCGACGTGATCGCAGTGCTGATCCTGCTATTAGAAGAGCATATCTACATACATACACTCAGCACGCCGAGTCAATTTGTCTTTGCAAATGTCACTTAAAACAAATTATACCGACCCACCGGGATTTAAGTAAGTAACTAGAACGGCATCAATAATTGACAGACTCTGTCTTTCCTTTTTAACGCCGAACTGGTTTACACAAAGCATTAGAATGCAGCTAGGTGAATGCTAATTCTTGGCACCGTCGGCGAAAATGCGTAAAATCAAAGTGGATATAAAAGTTTTTTTTTGCAAAAGCTGAAACGGTTGAAAAAAGTATATAGTTCGTACACAAATAGCACATTGCTGAGGCCTAAAAGGTCTTTGATAGAAAAATAAATAAATAAATAAATAAATCAACAAATAAATGAATGAATGAATAAATAAATAAATAAATAAATAAATAAATAAATAAATAAATAAATAAATAAATAAATAAATAAATAAATAAATAAATAAATAAATAAATAAATAAATAAAACAAACAATCAAATAGGTTGGATAACGCATATATAATGCGTATTGTTATGTAGATTAAATATCTCAAGTTATGGAGAGTGATATATGGCATTTTATGATTTTGAAGCTAACATGATAGTTTAGAATATTAGAAAATATTGACAGAGGCGAAATATTTGAACCAGTGTGTAGCGTCAAAAGGCGACGAAATTCCCTATCATCATACCGAATTGGTTCATATAGAAGTGCGAACATGTCAATAGCCCACTTTCTTTTACGATGTGAATTATGTAACTAATCATGGCCAATTTGAAACAATATCGAATACCAAATTGCATTTTACACATATATATGTGATCATGTCACAAACACACATGCCACCAACGAACCGACTTATTTATATTGAACCATGAAATTCATTGAAACTCCAAACAAAAAATTGGAAGAAATGCTTGCCGGTCAAGCAAAAATTAATTATAATTGCATTCCGAAAAGCAATTCTTACAAGAGTGACAGGTGAAGTTAAAACCACGGTTTGTTTATTGGATCCTTGTACGGCGTCGTAGATGCCCTACTGTTGTTTCACCATTGAGCTATAAAATCTAGTTATACATCTGGGGACTGTAAATAATCGGCTTACACGATAAATTATAAGTCAAGGGTCATACAAAACTTTTTTATAGATATTGGATCAGGGTATTTAGCAGCGAACAACAACACATCAAAGAGAGTTTTCTGTGTAGGCGGCTTTGGTCAACGGCAATCAATCATTCGTTGTTTTAATACTACAACACCAAACAAGTATTGGCGCTGTGTGTCTTTACCTCACCAGTTGGGTCTTTTATGTCAGACCCTACCTTCTGAAAATGGTCGGTTTTTAAGATACAGCGATAATTTTGGTACCATTCGACCAGATAGTTCAGGAAACATCTATTTTACCCACATTTATGACAATTTCTTTTCAATTTTTTAGGCTTCTTTGATTTATGACAATTTCTTTTCAATTTTTAGGCTTCTTTGGTGCCCAAAAACGCGAGTAAATTTTTTCTTTATAATTGCATAATTGTTATATCCTCCGAACCGCACTGACGAGTGGAGTCCAATGTGGCAAAACCAGCTGAATGGATTTATGGTTTAAAGTTATCTTTATTTTATGTGAAATGCAAAGCCTAAGCCCTAGCTTTGGCCTAAGTTACTAATAGTTAATCCCTAGAAAATATTCATCTGACTCAGTAAAGTCGAAACAGTTCAAATTGGTATACAAAAATAAGTTTCTAAAAGAAGAATTTTTCAAAATTTTTGAGTGCCAAGAGAACCTAAAAATTGAAAAAAAATTCTGCTGTATATGTGGCATGAATAGATAGTTTCTGAACCCGATTCGTCGAATTGAACGGATTGGCACAAAACTTATCGTTGTATCTGCAAAACTGATCAATTTCAGACTGGATGGCCACAAAAGGAAGAAACACAACATTTTACATTATATAGCATTGTCGTTGAACGACTGCAAGAGTTAAGGCCCGGTTTATATGAAGTCAGAACTGAGTACATCACAAACGGGAAGCTTGGTCAACGCCTACCCTCAAGAAGCTGAAACCCCCGTGAGCCCAGGTGTTCCTAAAATATTTTGTACCTTTCATACTCCATACTCAGCTATTACTTTATGCGCATAAATTCTTACAAGAAACAATAACCATGGGCGGAATATAATGGAGGCCAATGACGCGCGGCCTCAGGGTCCGCGGCTCCAAGGGGCCCGTGGCGATTTTGAAGTCAGTGACACTTTCGAAAGCCGTTTTCTGAAATGTACATATATATGTTTCTGTTTGCATTTGAGGCCAATATATATGCTTCTGTATACATTTTGGGGCCCGCAAGAAAAATCGGCCTCAGGGCCCCATTAGGTCATGATCCGGCTCTGAAGATAACCAAGTGAAAGCGGAACTTCTGGTTCAAAATATATCAACGTAAGATTATTTGATACCGCCTTACGCTGTGTCTATCAGTAGCTATATTTACGCATTAAGTATGCTCAGGGTGTTGGGGAGAGGATGCAGGAAAACCTATTTAGGGTCATGAACATTATAAATTAGAAAATCTACGGACCAGTAAAATACATTTTGCAAGATACATGTACTGCTTCATTGGTATTTTTACAAATGTGTAACCTTCGAAACTAAAATAATTTGGTATATAACCGAAAACATAGAACAGAACAACAATTCACATGCAAAAACGTGAAACAAAATTATAAAAAAATTAACAGTTCATAATATCGACGTTTGTAAACTATTGACATCATCCATGGTTCACTTAGTGTATTGCGTCAAATTGTTAACTGTATAATTTGCAGTAATGGTGCTAAAACAAAACCCTGTAGCCACATTAAATGCAGTTACTTTGTATTTTTGCAATGGACCCCGACAACTCATTTATATAACACAAAATGGTATCCACCAGCAGATCCGAACTATAATTTTTGAAACAATGTGATGCTAAATCCTCTGCGCTAACAGATAGGTTTGTTACAATCCTAGTTCTATATTCTTTCCTAGAATCTTCTCAGGCAATGACTAAACATTTTCTGTGGTGTAATGGTAGCGCGCTAGTCTTGCAAGCTAGATATCCGGGTTCGAATCCCGGCTGGTCCAATGTATGATAACTCGTGGATCTTTTCACGTATAAGCGTACAAAATATTTCGCTACAATATTTACTTATAAAGATTGCACATCTTACTCTTCTGTACACGCGATTTCTCCAAAGATGTCAGTATTACAGGTTATAACTCATCTCTTTGCACAGCATTTGTTATAGAAGCGTATAGTGGCAAAATTTCAACCAGAGTCGAATGTTAGCACCATGGAACGGCAAGAGTATTTCTTAATTTTGGGTCTGTTTTAACAAATATGAACATGAAAAAGATTAAAGGCTGTGCATTTCAATATTTGAGTCATCTTAGAAGAGCGTTTATTTATGAAATGGTCGGCTTCGTTCTCTCTCTCTGCTATCCAAACCACTACGTGGATGGCTAGAGAGTTATCAAATTGTGTGTCGACGGCAGATAGTGGACACTGCGGTTGTTCTCAATCAAAGTCGGCGCCAAATAAAATTACAATCACAAAGCTATTATCAGCAAGGAATGGTCTTAAAGCGCAGGTTAGAATGAAGATTACTTTCTTAGCAGATATGGAACAGGATGTTACAATCTGTGTAATGCATCAAACTGGAAGGGGCACCAATATCGAAGCTGGTAGTTGTAGTCACGGTCTCTAAAACTGCGCACATTTTGTAGACATTGTAATCCCATTGCCTGTAACCTGTACATATGGGCACTACCGTTGCACAAACATGCAGATATGGTTGCTGCGATTGCACGCTTTTGCAGATATGGCATCAACCATTACACAAGCTATAAATATAGAAGCTACCATTGCTCTGGCAGCATAGTAATAGTCAGAAATATTTCACTCGATATGTGGTAATAGAAGCGCGTTATTAGCATTTTGTGGGCAATGAAAAGCCGTTGTTTTCATTTTGCGTGCAATGGAAAGAAGTTGTCTTTATTTTGCGTGAATTCGTTGCCCGACGTGTCTAGGGTGTGCAGTTCGTTCACACACTTCTGTGTGAAAGACGCATAACGTTCTCTGGAAAGTTACAACGTGTCCTTAATTTTTGCAAACGTCAGCTCTCAAACTTCGATAATTTTGGACGATATTTTAAAGAATATCGATACATTTGCTCATTGTGGCTCATATTGGATAGTCAAGTAATGTAAATGAATCGCTTAGACATCCATATAGCCCGCTAAGTCGTATTATGAGGAGCAACCTAGAAGAATCTTCCAAAAACGATTCAAGCGAAAAAGCTGTTGTCAATGTACAAAATACTGATAACCGATGCTTTCAATATTCTATATTAGGTGCCAATCTTCCTCAAGATTCCAGCGCTAAGTGTCAGGCGAAATATCAAGCACATATGGTCAATCTAAATTTTGAAGGAAATAATTTTCCTATTAACGTTAACTATATTATAGGGTTTGCAAAAATCAACAATATCGGTGTTAGCGCTGTATCTTGCGAAGATGTCAAACTAATCCATCTTCCTATATATGATGGATCATCGCACAAAGTTGTCAATCTTCTGTTTTATATGAGAGTTATTATTGTTGAATAGGATCGATTGCTCCACAATAAAACATCAAAACAGCACAAGTTCTATTTTGTCAATGAAGTCTTCTTCCCCATTATTTTCAAGCAAAACTGGATCAACACACAGAAATATGTAAAAAAATGTGAATATTCTGAAATATGCATTTTTCAAATTTGATATACATACAGCAATTTCGAAATACCCATAAAATATTATGCAAAAGTAAAGTTACGCTGCGCCGCCTGCCATCCTCTTTTGACACTGTGCACAAAACTCTATTAGCGAACAAACTGTTATTCAATAGCCAATTCCAAAAGTCAAAAAATTTCCCATCTCGAAGGAAGAGCAACTAGCTACAAAATGGGTTACTTTCTATTTAACACAATGTACCTATTTACTGTTTTGCCACGAAGTTGTTTCACAACGCAAAACGTAACAACTTGCATTTCGCATTTTCCGTTACGCCAACACACTTCGTTTTACTAATGATAATACGTGCAGTTAGCGAACGTCAAATGTACTGTTTAGCTTTAAAAACGCTAAATGAGATTTTTTCGCTCGTTAACAAAACATAAATTCGCCAGTTCAAATGTCAAAGGGTCATTATTCGGTTAGCTATTGTTATTTGGCCAATATTTTGTTTATTAAAGCTTTGAATTCGTTGCCCGAAATGCCAATTTTGTGTTTCTTGTATATTTTCAAATGGTTGGCACATCAAACAAGCGATCGCCAATCGATCATTCTAATTAACAAAACTTTAAAAACCCTAATCTATATGGTGTATCATGCTTGACAATAAGAAGGTGGCGCTTTTAATTGAAACCTAACTCTGTTTTATTGGAAAAGGCCTATGCAAATCAGTGACCAATCTATGAGCTACCACTTGATTCCTTAAGAAATCTCATAATGCTAATTAATAACACCACAGGTAAATAGGCATTGTACGACAAACTCAGTTAACACAATACTACCACGAATTTTTTCTTTATTTCATATAAGAAAGCGCTGAATACAAATAATAACACTTCTTTAACCAAATTGAATAAAAATATTTAATCCTAGCTATAATATAACAGTCATATAGCATCTATCGCAAGATATTAGTCAGATCTGAATTGATATTTGGTTAGTTAGTTTATTTATATGGCATTTTGTTACTTTGATATAGGAAGGACAGACGAACAGGGCTACAAAACTATATGTATAAATTTGGGTTATCTTTGTTTTCTAGTTTGAATGAAAAAATAATGTATTTCAGAATTTGTTGCTTCAAAACCCAACCAACTTTACTTAAAAACATATAAATAATTAACTTTTTTCATGATAGTAAAAGCATTGTTCAATTTAAGTAAGATGGAAAATGTCGGATGATAAATCCTTATATCATGATAAAATGTCATTAATGGCCTGCTAGTAACTTCTCCCCAGGCATTTATCATTACATCACGCGAAGGGGTTGTTAATCATCTATCGCCAACCCCCTCGCTAGGTTATTAATCGCGTGATCAAAGGGAATTAATCATTAAGGCATGTTCACAAAAAAACTCAAAACTTTTGCTCAAATTTTGACCAAAATTTGAAAGTATCTTTTCTGTGTTTTTCTTAAGTTTCAACGTGTGAACACTGCTCAATCTTTTCAAGATTCTGTAGCCAATCATCGATGGCATTACCTGTAAAAGTTAGAATTCAAATTTTGAAATATCGCAATTTTCCTTTAAAAATTTGAACTCAAAATTTGAGCAAATAGTTTCACGCGTGTGAACACGACTTTGGAATCAAAAACCATTAATCCCTAAAAATTAGACAGGTCATTAATCTTTTGCTCCAGAACAGGCCTTTTTCCTCATACTAGGAACACATTAGTAAGTACGATGTAAAACCCGTACGAACTATACGAGCACCAACTCCACATAGTAGTTATACTATGATAATTTAGGTAAAATGATTTAAAAGTTTATGTAATTAAAAATTTAACACGTTTGTTTCATCTGTCTTATGATGCGACATAATTTGAATTGCCTGTATAAATACGTATACTTCAAGGGAAATCTGAAATCATGTAGAGGTTTTGTGTTTTGTTGGGTTTGGTTGTTGTGGTGGGGTGTTTGGTGGTTTTGTGTTTTTGTTTTTTTGTTTTGTTTTTTTTGTTTGTTTGTGTTGTGTTTTGTGGTGTTTGTGTTTTTTTGTTTTGTTTTTTTTTGTGGGTTGGGTTGTTTTTGTTTGTTGGGTTTTGTGTTTTTTTGTTTGTGTGTTGTTGGTGTGTTGGGGTGGGGGGTGTTGTTTTTTTCTTTTTGTTGTTTTTTTTTGTGGTTTGTTTGTTGGGGTTATTTGGGGTGTGTTCGTTATAGTTGTTTGATATGTTTGTTCCTCGCCAATTTGAGCTATATCAGTTTTTGCTTTTATTAATTATTAATGTTATAAAAAAAAAAAAAAAACAAAAGATGAGATTATCGAGGATTGGTGAGCGGGAAACAAGGGTGCTTAGGGAGTTAGGATTAATTAAAAGGATTGATTTTAAATGTTATATTTTTTAAAAATTTAAATTTAATCTGTTTTTTTATAAATTAGTTATTTATATTACTTTTATATATGATATATATTTGAGGATAATAAATTAGTTCCGTTGTTTAAATTTTCTTATAAATTATAATATTATGTTAAAGTGGAGGGTATGATAGAGATGTTTTGATTCGTAGATGTTTTGCTGTGTGTAAATATATATATACAAATATGCATAGTATAGCTTAGGTATAGTAAATGTAGGCTCGGGTGGTGTGGAAGGGGAGACGGAGAAAGAGGAACTATAATTATATAATTTAATTGAAAGTGGAACTGAGAATATCCTTAGTGCCTTTTATTCCTGGTTATATTTTATAATTTGTAATGTTATGTTTTGTTTTTTTTTTTGTTTGTTCATTAATAAATTTATAAATTTAAGAAAGTTAAGGCTGAAAAAAAAATTTATTTTTTTTAATTAATCGTAATAATATATTATATAGTGAAATTAAAAATAATTAAAAAGGAGGAGGGGGTGGAGCGGACGTAGGGGGGAGGTGCGGGTCGGGAAGTAAAGTATTTATTGTGAGGTAAGATTGGATGTCGAGGAATCGGATATTCGTATATATATAGAAATAAAAAGAAAGTTGAGTAAGCAGATGGGAAGAACGAAAATATGAAAAATATAAATAGTTAATAAGGCGAGTAAAGAAAAGGGAAAATGAAATCGCTTAAGAAGATAAAAGTAAGAGAAGAGAAAAGAAAAATATAATAAAGAGGAAGGGAAAGGAAGAGGAAAGAAAAAAAAAGTAAAATAAATGAAAAGAAAGGTAATTATAAAAAAAAAAAGAGAAAAACGCGAGAAAGGGTGTGTGGGAAAAAGAGGCTGAGAACCCTGGCAAGTGTCGGCGAGAGCTGCCGATGTAGTCTGCTAAGCAAGCAGAACAGGACAATTGATATACCACAAAGGATTTAGGAGTATTAGGTATTGGGTCTTTATATATAAATTGATACTTCAGTCTGCTGCCGATGTCGAAAACAACTCGAACTTTGATATCACGGAAATGTTCTAGAAACAGTTTGTTTAGCGATCTTTTGAGTTTTTGCGTGTACAGACCAAAGAATGGTAATTTCAATACGAGGGTCTTCGTTTCTACCATATTTTGTGTATTGGGTCTGGCTATCATTGAGTTGGTGTCTTTTTCCGGATTGGTATTATTTGCCAAGCGTTTGTTGAAGAAGTTTGTGATTGATTTATTTATGATCTTATTAGGGAAGCCATTCCTTAGGAGCGTAGTGCTAATAAATTTGACTTCACGATCAATCACTTGATAGTTCGTGCTGATTTCATAAGCACGGTGTAAGAGACAATTGATCAATCCGGACTTGTATCTTGGTAGGACGAAAGAATCGTATTGCATAAGAAGTCCCGTGAAAGTGGACTTTCTATAGATAGACGTGTTGATTGTACCATTATTTTTAGTGACCAAAACATCGAGGAATGGAATTTGGTTGTTATGCTCAAGTTCAACAGTGAATTTTATGGTTGGGTGTTGTTTGTTTAGAAAATCTAGAAACCGCATGGGTTGCGTTGGATCATCGAAGACTGTGAAAGTGTCATCGACATATCTTTTATAGAGTTTTGGTTTAAAACCTGTTGGACATTGGGTTAACCATTTCTGCTCAGATTGGCACATGAAAATGTTGGCAAGGGTTGGTCCTAACGGGGAACCCATTGCCACTCCTTCTGTTTGTTGATATAATGTGCCGTTGAATAAAAACTCTATATTTTTGACGCAAGCTTTAATTGCTGTTAGTAATTCAACTGTTGGCAGGGGTGAGCTCAATAAGTTGTTATCAGACGCGGTCTTGATGAAATCCAGCGTTTCCGCTATTGGTACATTAGTGAACAGCGACTGTACATCAAAGCTAGCAAAGTAGTGATTTCCGTGATTAGTGCGAGCTATTTCCTGTGCGAATTCGAAAGAGCTAGTTACTGTATATTGATTTCTAGTTAACGGCTCCAAAATCGGTACTAAAAATTGAGCAAGTCTATGCACGGCGGCGTTAACGCAGGACAAAATGGGTCTAAGTGGAACGTTTTCTTTGTGTACCTTGGGGGCGCCATATAAAATCGGTGGCCTAGACCCTGAAGGTACTAGCTTTTTGTATTGAAAATCGGTGATGAATTTTTTGCCTTTGAAACGGTTTAATAGCTTAGACACGTTGGCTTCATTTCTCACTGTGGCGAGATATATGTTTTGACTTTTGGACTTTGTAAAATGTGATTGGTCGTTGACTATGCTGTTCATTTTATTGAGGTAGTCCTGTTTATTCAAAAGGACAACACCTTTCCCTTTGTCTGGTGCAGTGATCACCAAGTTGGTGTCCGATGCCAACTTTTTTATGCTCGTCATTTGCTCCTTAGAAAAATTAGAGCAGGGTCGATTACCGGTAAAGTTGTTGATTGCAGTGTCTACAATGCTACGAAAGTTGTTACAAAAGGCAAATTTGCGTTCCACTGTGTTGGTTATACGGTGCAATTCCTGTGAAAGAAGTTCCATACGTGCATATGTTTGCATTTTGTCAATTTTATTACCCGATGGTACAAAATCCAGGCCTTTGCTTAGAGCAAGCTTATCAGTATCGGTTAGGCTTACATCCGAATAATTGAAAATGCTGTTAAGATTGTCAGAATTATTATTAGATGATGCTAACCCTTTTTGTAAACGACTGATCTTGTTACGATGTTTTTGTTGAAGCTCCGAATCAATTTTGATCGATATCCATTTGGTATATGACGATATGATGTACCAGTCAATGTATTTTACGGAATTTTTGAGCAACTCGCTCGATTCGTGAAAACGTTTATTATGATTAGAGCTACATCGTTTATGTTTTTTAATCTCGTTCTGCAAAATGCTGCGTACGAAATTAGGCCAATTTGAAACATTTCTGATTATAGCTTGATTTTTAACTTTGACAAAGGCGGGCGTGATTTTGTGTATTAGACATTTTTCAACAAAATCAGCATGTGCCAAGCATTTATTTCTATTGAAAAGTGCTTTTTTGCTTGCCTTGTAAAGGTTGACTGCTTGGGCACCGTATTTTTGTCTCAAACCAATTATGATTCCTCGAGGGAATTGGACTGAGATTAGTTGGTTTAGGGTGTTTAGTGCTAACTGACACGTTGTCGATGACATAGTGGCCGTAATATTGAAGCGAAATCAAGTGTCGTTTACTACTCAATTCGAAAATGTTAAGACGACGTTAAAACTATAACCGATATACAACAAATGTAAGCCAATAATCAAAACGCCTTTAAAGCGGGATTCGGTTGTTCCTATATCGGAGCTACTAAGAACCAGACAAGCTAATAACTCACTCGTTCATGTTAGAAAAGCCGTGTGTTTGAAATTAAACGTAAAAACGGCAGTAGTATTTCGATTCAAAATAAAAATGTAAATTGCTCTGTGAAAGCCCGGGGATTGAAGAAAAACAATCGCCAAGTAAACTCGTGTGTGTTTTTATGCGCGAGCTGATATGCTGCTATACATAGTACACATAACGTCGGGCGAGGCTCAAAAGTGCAGTTCCACAAAATAAATTGCAAATTTACATTTGGTTTTTACGATTGTCTGGTTCAGTGGCTTCAGTACTAGCGTTGTTGGCCGAAACTTCTTCCTCGATATTTGGGTCGCGATGAACGAATATGCCCGATTTAGCTTTCCTAGACGGTGGGTTGAAATCGCTGAGTGACTCGCTGAGGTTCGGCTTTGGTGGTGGTGCACCAATAGGCGTGGAAGCTAGCGGGACACTATTGTGGACCCGTTTGGAAATACTGACCGGCAGAGTAGGTATGTCGAGTGCGGTATTGCTTTGCGTTGGAATGCTATCGTCCGATATGGTAATTGTACCGATTGAGGCGTTAGCGTCGAAGCTTATATTTCGGCGATGATGATCGCCATCCTCAGAGCGTGAAGAAATTTGGTTTTTACGATTGTCTGGTTCAGCGGCTTCAGTACTAGCGTTGTTGGCCGAAACCTCTTCCTCGATATTTGGGTCGCGATGAACGAATATGCCCGATTTAGCTTTCCTAGACGGTGGGTTGAAATCGCTGAGTGACTCGCTGAGGTTCGGCTTTGGTGGTGGTGCACCAATAGGCGTGGAAGCTAGCGGCACACTATTGTAGACCAGTTTGGAAATGGTGACCGGCAGAACAGGTATGTCGAGTGCGGTATTGCTTTGCGTTGAGATGTTATCGTCCGATATAGTAATTACTCCGATTGAGGCGTTAGCGTCGAAGCTTATATTTCGGCGATGATGATCGCCATCCTCAGAGCGTGAAGAACCTTTTTGTAAACGACTGATCTTGTTACGATGTTTTTGTTGAAGCTCCGAATCAATTTTGATCGATATCCATTTGGTATATGACGATATTATATACCAGACAATGTATTGTACGGCATTAACCCAATTGCATTCAGAACGAAATTAAAAAACATAAACGATGTAGCTATTCTTATTATAAGCTTTTTCGAGTCTATCGCGTTTCCTAAAAATTTCCTTCAATTCATTTCGTGTGGTACTCATCTCGTTATATCAAATGTATATCTAGATAAATTGCTTCTTAACTTCTTCAAAAAAACCTCATAAAGATATCTCTTTTTTAAAAAGGCTCCTCACTTCTGAGGATGGTTTTTTCGATCATCATCGCCGAAATATAAGCTTCGACGCTAACGCCTCAATCGGTATAATTACTATATCGGACGATAACATCTCAACGCAAAGCAATAAAGCACTCGACATACCTGTTCTTCCGGTCACCATTTCCAAACTGGTCTACAATAGTGTCCCGCTAGCTTCCACGCCTATTGGTGCACCACCACCAAAGCCGAACCTCAGCGAGTCACTCAGCGATTTCAGCCCACCGGCTAAGAAAGCTAAATCGGGCATTTTTGTTCATCGCGACCCAAATATCGAGGAAGAAGCTTCTGACAACAACTTTAGTACTGAAGCCACTGAACCGGACAAACGTAAAAGCCAAATTTCTTCACGCTCTGAGGATGGTGATCATCATCGCCGAAATATAAGCTTCGACGCTAATGCTTCAATCGGTATAATTACTATATCGGACGATAACATCTCAACGCAAAGCAATACCGCACTCGACATACCTGTTCTGCCGGTCACCATTTCCAAACTG